>APFE031679147.1:117831-133919 GCA_000404065.3 Pinus taeda
ATGTTCCTTCGGTAAAGCATCTCAGGGTCTTTGGTTCCACCTATTATGCCTTGATACCAAAGGTACATAGAAACAAACTTGGTTCTAGAAGTCGTAAATGTATCTTCCTGGGGCACTCAAACACCTCCAAAGCATACCACCTATATGATGAAGTAAATAAGAAGTTTGTTGTATCTAGAGATGTAATTTTTCTTGAATCATCCAAAATTGACGATGTTGTTGAGCGGAAACTTGATCGCTTGGATAGATTCACAAAAGCAAAATCATTTCAAGAATTTGATAATCAGATTCCACATATTGAAAGGGGGATTCCTATACTAGATCAACATGTGGAATCTTCTTTTGGAAGAACACTCTCCCGCATGAAATCCAACAATGGAATCATTGCTTAAGTGAGTAATATGATAGAATTGGGAGACTCACGCTTGATTCAGTCCAACTCAATTCAACGGGTAGCCTGGACATCTTGAAAGGTCCCCAAAGTGGCCTGACAAGACACTTGAAAAGTGTTTTCATCCTGATGAAGTTGGAAAGACTGACAGAAATTCAAACCGGCAAAATGGAGGTGATGTAGATGATCTACTTCCCTGTTGACTATGGATGTTTCTTATGATTGTGAATTGAACTTGTCTACAAATTTTGAACCAACTTCCTTCAAAGAAGCTGCTTCTCATGATGAATGGAAAGAAGCGATGAAAAAGGAGTATGATGTCCTCATAAAGAACGACACTTGGAAGCTGGTTGATCCTCCATTAGGAACCAAACCAATTGGCTGCAAGTGGGTCTACAAGAACAAGTATAAAGCTGATGGCTCACTTGACAAGCACAAAGTTAGGCTTGTGGCAAAAGGTTTTGCACAGAAGGAAGGGGTCGATTATGAGGAGACTTTTGCCCCCACAGCAAAATGGGCCACCATCCGGACACTCTTTGCACTAGCAGCTCAGAACGGTTGGAAAGTCCATCAAATGGATGTAAAAACTGCTTTCTTGAATGGAGATCTAAAAGAGAATGTTTTTATGTCCCAGCCTGAAGGATTTGATGTGAAAGGACATGAACATAAAGTATGCAAACTTGTGAAGTCCTTGTATGGCCTCAAACAAGCACCGCGAGCCTGGTATGAAAAACTAACTGAGCATCTTCTGAAACTCAATTTCAATCATTTTGATCTTGATGATGCAACTTTATTTGTCAAGAAAGTTGGCAAAACAGTTGTATATCTTGTGGTATATGTAGATGATCTTTTGATGACAGGGAACAATGAAAGCTACATTGCATCCATAAAGAAGGAATTGGGGAAAAGTTTTGAAATGACTGATTTGGGCTATGTTCATTACTATCTTGACATTGAAGTAACCCAACATCCAAAGTCCATATTTCTTTCTCAAAAGAAATACATTGGAGATTTGTTGAACAGGTTTGGCATGACAGAGTGCAATCCTCTTACTACTCCAATGGAACAAAACTTAAAGCTCACATCTATTGAAGAAAAGGAATTTGAGGATGCAACAAAGTATAGACAACTTGTAGGAAGTCTCAACTACCTAACTACTACCAGACCAGACATTTCATTTGTTGTGGGAATCCTCCCCAGGTTTATGCAAAAGCCTTGTGAGGGACATTGGTCTGCTGCAAAAAGAGTTCTAAAGTACTTGAAGGGAACTCAAGACTTTGGAATCAAGTACACACAGGTGGATGACTTCAGTTTGATCGGATACTCTGATTCAGACTTCGACGGAGACAAAGAAACTGGGGTATCTACTTCAGGATATGCTATGAGTCTTGGATCAGGAGCTGTCTCCTGGAGATCACGCAAACAATCAGTTCCAACAGATTCCACAACAGAAGCAGAATACGTGGCAGCAGCTGAAGCAACAAAAGAAGTTGTGTGGCTCAGGAAAATTCTTGAAGATTTGTAGGTAAAACAAGTACAATCAACTCCACTCATGATTGACAACACCTCTGCAATAAAGTTGGCCAAGAACCAAAATTTCCATGATCGAACAAAGCACATCAATACTAAATATCATCTGATCCGACATCATGTTGAGGCCAAAACAATTCATCTCCATCATTGTTCCACAAATGAGCAAATTGCAGACATCTTTACCAAAGCGCTTGGAAGAGAAAAGCTTGAAAGATTCAGAACGATGCTTGGACTCACCAACATCCCTTCAAATTAAGGGGGGGAATGTTGACACCTAATCCTCATGATTGGGTGTCAACATGTGTGTGTGAGATTATTTTGTCGTTCTCTTCTTTTCTACATAATTTACTTTTACATGCATGCACTAATTACAATAAGATCTACAGATCTAGAAATTAAATAAAATTGTAATAGTGTAGAATCTCATATTTTTAATAAATATCCATGAAAGTTTACGAATCACTAGTTGTTGTATCTTAATATAGGTCTACAAGTAATGTAGCGGTTGGTGATCTATGTGGATGACTATCTCGTTTCCCATAAGATAATGTTTCAACTTTTTGATAGTTTGTACTAGGGCATAAAGCTCCTTGTCCTAGGTAAGGTAGTTGAGACATTCCCCATGAAAAACTTCAAATTGATAGCATACAAGCCTTCCTCCCTACATCAAGACCACTCTTGTCTTGCATCTATCTCCACTTTTAAGGGATAATGTAAGTTTGGTAATGCAAGAAATGGTGCTTGATTGATTTTATTATTCAAATCTTTAATGGCCTTTTGTTGAACCTTCCCACACTAGAAACTCTTAGCACTAGCTGTTATGGTGTGTAATGGTTCAACTATTGCTGAAAATGAGGCTATGAATTTCCTTAGGTACTATGATACCCCAAAGAAACTCCCGATATTAGAAACATTTGTAAACACCAACCACATCATGATGGCCCCCATATTGGCAAGATCTATCTTTATCTCCCCTCCACCATTCACATAGTCTAAATACACCAAATACTATTATGCACACTCACACTTGTTGATATATTCCAGTGGTTGGTGCTTCTTGGATGTCTCTATCACGTGCATCAAATATGAGATGTTCTCATCCCAGGTAGCATTGTATCCCAATATATCATCTAAATAAACAATAACAAATTATTCTACATAAGGGCATATTACATCATTCGTGATCTCATGAATGTAATTGGTATGTTCCATAGATCAAATTCCATGATTAACCACTCATACTAACCTTCTATGATTTAAAGGTGGTCTTATAGGTATCTTTTTCTCTAACTTGAACCTAGTGATACATTAATTTAAATCTAGCTTAGTGAAGTATTTCTCTTGTTGTAATTAGTTTAATAGGCCATCAATCTTGGCGAAGGGCCACTTGTTCTTAAGCATACTTTTATTTAATGCCCTGTAATCAATGCACATTTTTCAAATCTCATCCTTCTTTAGCACAACTACGATGTATGATCCACATGGTGAGGCATTTGATCTAATAACACCCTACTCTGGCAACTAATGCAAATATTTCCTTACCTTGTCTACTTCTAGAATGGACTACCTACACAACCTAATGTTTGGCAATGGAGAGTTTGGCAACAATCAAATCTTGTCCTCCACTTCCCTATTGAGTGTTAGCCTGTTAGGCTTTTGGAACACTCCCATATATGCCTATAGTAGTCCTTCCAGTTGTTGTCTTTGTTCCTTAGTACACCCCTCCAAAGATACCTATGTTCTCATTGAATCTTCTACAAACATATTTTCTAATAATAATAATAAAACATACTTTTTATTGGAATTGATCAATTTGTTAGTTTGGTTGGGACTTACCAATGAAATTTTTGACTTTCCCTTGTGTGGATTGAAGATGAAGGATTTTGTATCTTTGATGAGGCAGTAATGATTGTCTCTTTGCATGAATATTTCATCCCTCATGTACATATAAGGAATCCCAAACACAACTGCACAAACATCTAGTGGAATAACGCCCAATTCTACTTCATTAATAAAATTAAGTAGGAATAGCAAATTTAATTTTACACTATTTGGTTACCTTTACATCTATATCCTTATTGACTCATCCCAACGAGTATGGGCTAAGATGATCATGAACCTCCAATCCACGTTTATTAACTAGATCCATTGTTATAGCCTATGATCTTGAGTCAAATAGATCAGCAATTTTTGTTTTCTTGACATATATAATCTGTATATGAAAGAGATTGGTTATCTCCTTCTCTTCTTGTTGCAAAAAGGTTACTCAAATTTAATCCCCTTTTCACTAATGTGAAGACTATTTTTCCATCCATGTTTGATATTTTTTCCAACTCATTTCTCAAATTTGTGGCTATGATATTTTTCTTCTTTATGGTGTTCTTTTGGTTCTTGACATTGCATTTTCCCTTATGTGACCAACAATATTAGAGTGGTTGCTCATATCTTTACATTGGTGTTGTAATTGTTGTCTTCATGTCCTTTCTCCATTTGTTCTTCTTCTTCCCCTCCTTAGAAGCATTGGGGCTTCACTGGGAGAACAATACCATACCACATGCATTCATACTGGGGGATATATATTTAGGAAAAAATGAAATAATATATTGAGCATATAATAGGGGGTAATGGATTTTTATATGTCGTGTATAAAAAAATGGAGCTCAAAATTAATGAAAAAATATAAAGGGGGATAAAAAAATGTTAATGAAAAAATAGATGGTGAAAGTAGGATTTTTTTTAATTGGGAAGGTGTATTGGGTTCATATTGGTAGGGGGTTAAATAAAGTGATTTTTAGAGGTATTTTCCAATATGTAGTGAAATTAAGGGTATTGTTTAGTATACCATGAATACACATGCTATGTCAGAGGTTCATTGAGTTAAGTCCCTATGCTTAGAAGCTGTCTAGTGTTCCTTCTGCTTTGAATCACTAGACTTGCTTTTCTTCATGCTTATGTTTTCTCGGTACTTCACTTGCACACAACCTTTATCCACCATCCTTAGTTTGAACAACATCACTTTCTTTCACAGATAGTTGTGTAGACCCCCCAGATACTTAAGGACCTACACAAAAGTCGTGTCCATCATTCTTGGTTTCATCAACATCTCTTTCTTTCCTAAATGGATGTGTAGACCTGTAGATACTTGAGGAGCACATCTTGGTTCCTGGGACAAATATCCATCATTATTTCCATCTTCCTAAATTCCGTGGCACGCTCCTATACACTCTATCCTTGTCTTTGCTTGAAGTAATGTCATTAGATCCATTGGTCCTCTACCTACCTAATAGGGTAGGATTGGGAGTTGATGAAAGTTTTAAAATCCTACTACCTAGTTACTAGAGGATCTCCCTCAAACTTAAAGGTTTGTCTGTGACTTTCCCACTAGGTCAAGGCATGGCTATCTAATTTCAACCAAGCAAATGAAATTCTTTATTCCTCCTCTATGTAGTGAACAAAAAGATAAACCTATAACTGTTGCAACCGATGATTTAATTTCAAAGAATCTATCTCACCTTAATACAACTTCATGTCCACCTTTTGAAGAGAGACTATGAATGGGACACTAGAACTCAATTTCTCTTTTTTGGATTTCCTACACTCCTTCTGTGGTTCTTCCTCTAATTTTCCCTTCAACTTGACCTCTAAGTGTGAACACCCGTCTTCTCCGATCAACTGAAGCTTACTAGTTAGGGCCCCAATGATGAGGCTCACATTATGGCTTTTATATACGACTTGCAATTCCAATTGTGCAAGCCTCTTTTCTGTCAAATATCAAGGGTTCTCATAAACCAATATATTATCCATGGCTAGGGTTTTATTACTTAAACCCTAATTGGCTATCAGGTTGTGCTATAACATGCACAACCTGTTTTATCATTTCTCTGGTTCTTCTTAGTCCTCTAATTTTCCCTTCAACTTGCCCTCTAAGTTTGAACACCCATCTTCTTCGTTCAACTGAAGCTTACTAGTTAGGGCCCCAATGATGATGCTCACATTATGGCTTTTATATACGACTTGCAATTCCAATTGTGCAAGCCTCTTTTCTGTCAAATATCGAGGGTTAACATAAACCAATATATTAGCCATGGCTAGGGTTTTATTACTTAAACCCTAATTGGCTATTAGGTTGTGCTATAACATGCACAACTTGTTTTATCATGCACAACCTGTTTTATTTTGCTATAACACGCACAACCTATGAACATGTTTTTTTCGTAAGCTTGGTAGGACTACATCTTTATCATGTCCAAAATATCATCCCGATCTGGGTGGGGAATTGAAGGAGTCCCTTAATAGAACAACCGATCACCATCTATTCAAAACTGGTGAACTTTTTTTGTAAGCTTGGTAGGACTACATCTTAATCATGTCCAATATGTCACCCGATCAAGGCAGGGAATTGAACCCTTGACTTCATATCAAAGAGTGTCTTAACTAAGTACCGAAACATTGTATATCCAAAACCTATAAACTTGTTAAATATATTTTATTTTCTTATATTTTCAAATTTTTTTAAAATAATACCACATCTAAAAATTTAGATAGAGAAGCCGGATAAAACATTTTCCATTTTCAACAAAGACGAAAGGCATAAACAATATAAATGAAGGTACGTTATCAACCATATTTATATTGCATTGGTATGAATCGATTGATTTCGATAGATCATATGATGGAATTAAATGAGATTTCAGTGAAAGCACAAAGATCAATTCATAGTTAAATATTAAATTTCATAATTAAATTCAAGACACGATGAATTAGTTAAAAAAATGAGAATTCCAATTTCCAGAAAAGGGTGAATTCACAGAGGGTGCCTATTTATATCCATGTTGAATGTTATTGCTACCAGCTCATTTACGTTAATGTCTACTCATCATTAGAACTCTGGGGTGTCATATGAATAATATTTGTATCAAATTAACTTGGAAATAAAAAACCAACCTCTGGTAGTTGCGATAAGCTTGGTGGTTGATCGCGTCCTCCTGCTCCTGCTGATGACGATGGCACGAGTAGAGGATGGTCCGATAGAGGAGGAGGCGGTTGTGGACTATAAGCTTGTGATGATATTGAAGAAGTGTCGTCTGGTACACTGTCCTTTAATCCCATCTCTAAAACATTTATATCTCCTGGTCTTCTTCTTCTGGACAACGATTTCCCACCGTCATCACCTGCCTCTGCAATCATTCTCTCGCATTCATTTTCTTCCGCAACTGTTGCAGCACATTCACCGTTAAAATTTATGAAGGTTCGCACTGGCCATGTGTAGCTGCGTCGGACCTCTCTGTCTCTTGTCATTTCCAGGCAATGCAACAATTCTGCTTTCCCAATCTACACACATCGCCAATGATTAGCAATCATTTTGTGAAAACTCAAATATCAACTATAATTTTAAAACCAAATATATTTAAAACTATATGAATTTATTATAAAATTATTATTTATGAAAAGACAATTTAAAACTATAGAGATTTTAGATAATAATTTATGATATATTTTTTTAAATTTTAGTTTTCTAATATAATTTAAAAATAGCTCTATAAAAAATAGCTCTATACAAATAAGAAATGCATAATAAAAAAGATATGATAAGTTGTTTAACATAAAAAAAATAATTTTCAGCAAATATATATGTGAATGACCTAAAATAATCCTAAAAAGCATATAAATTAGTTATTTTGAAACTAGACAAAATTAAAGGTAAGAAATTCATTTATAATTTTTTATGATATTTGAGAAGTCATAATTCCATTGATGGCAACTATAGCTTAAATATGAAAGAAAGCTTTGAATAGTAAAATATGCTCAATCTATCATCCTTCCCTTAAATTTTTACTATCAGATGTTAAACTCAAGTCAAGTGATTAATAACAAAGCAAAATTCACTATAACAGTCTAAAGATCGACCAACGCGATGGGAACCTTTAGTCGTATTTTATGAAAGATGTGAACCATGCGTAGTGGCAGAGTAATCAAACATTTGCTCCGACCTATGACCTGTGCTTGCAGCGGCATAATTTTCAATGATATTTTAATGTTTATTTTCTGTTTTTCGTCATTTGTAATTTAATTTCCTTTTTATTTAAATTATGAGTGTTTTAACCATTTTTTTAACGAAAAAATAATGTCAAAAAATTAAAGCAATAAATGTTAATATATTTCCATAATTTTTTATAATGTCTTTAAATGCATCACGTTATAAAATAAAATAAAATATTTTTCGAATTCCACTCCTCTACTCTAAACATACAAAATGTACAAACCCATTTCTGATTTAAGCCTTTTCCAAACTAACCAATCTGTTTCCAGTCTCCCATTTGTTTCCGTATTTACTTGTGAGGAGAGGGGAGGGGATTGGAGCATTAAATTTCTATTTCGTTATAAGACCGTGATATAGTAAATTAGAATTTCGCCATAGATAGCAAGCTGGTGATTAGTTTTGGATAACGCCCAGTCGCTTTCAACTGTCTGCGAGTGTTTAGTCGGCCTGTGACTCTTCAAGCTTTTTTCATAGACACAGATACGTGACACGTGGAATTCGAAGAAATGGAATATCTAATACACTTATTTTATTGATATATTTGAGTCCGGTCAATAATAATATGATTGTCGCTTTGGCCGAGTGGTTAAGGCGTGTGCCTGCTAAGTACATGGGGTTTCCCCGCGAGAGTTCGAATCTCTCAGGCGACGCAAAAGACTTTTGTAACTGTAGTCAGCTTAATTGGGGTTTCAACGCGAGAGTTCGAATCTCTCAGGCGACGAAAAAGCCTTTTGTAAGTGGGGTCAGCGTAATTGCTAGACGTACAATGGTGCTTCCTACGAAAGTGTTTATGTGGGGCGTAACAATGGCGGTGTTAATTCTGGGTGAATTAAGAAAAGTACGGATGGCGTCCCATCCAAGTGCATTGTACATGTTCCTTGTGCAAACGAAGTGGGGCCTGGACTTAGCGTAATAGCTGGAAAAAAACCCAATCGTCTTTCAATATTCACTTACACTGGATGAGCAAAACTATAACATCAAGAAAGATTCTCATTTTAATATACACTGCAATGGTGTTAGACGGGAACGGAAAAATCAGTGAAAAATTATTGATTTATATAAAATATTATAAAAAAATTCATGATTATCCATCCTCATTTTCGATTTATTCTTAATATTAAAAATGATGTTGATATACTCTTCTTTTCCATCGAGGTTACGTGGAGAATCATTTATGCTTTTCAAATTCCAAAAAGTAATGAAAATGGTATAGATACACTTGCTTTCTTTTCTATTAAAGATAATCAGAGAATCATTTACACTCCTCAAATTCCACAAAATAATAATTTATTTATTTGAGAAAGAAAAATAATAATTTGTGTAATTTTCCATGTTAGGTTCGAAATATTAAAGTTTTCTAAATTTCATTTTAAATGAAAGATTCTAATCTCTAGATTTTAAGATTATTTATTTTCTTATTGACTTCTAAATTAATTTATTTTTAAGTATATATATTATAATATATATATAATATATATATATAAATATATATATATTATAATACAAAATAAATACAATTATAATTATAAGTTAAAATATGTTTTATTTTTTTTAATGATTAACTCTATTTATGATAGGAGGGAACATAAAGATTTAGTTATAGCTAAGAACAAATGAGATATGTGATGGAATTTTAGCTAAATTGTAAAGAAATATTTAATTTTTGTAAATTAATCATGGACTAATGTGGTTTCTCTGCAGTATTTTTTTAATTACTCTGATGGGTTGGATGTGCTCCTAATCTATCAAGGCTTTTGCCAAAATCAATGCCATTGGTGCAAGTTTTACCTCAAAATGGCAAATTATGAGGACTTGGACAATGATTTGAAGTATTCAAGGATGTGCTTGGGATTTCACAAGCATCACCTAGAAATTGGTTGGTGAATTCAAGATTGTCTACTTTAGAAGATAACTCCTATTTCATTTTTTTTTAATGTAATTGTAGTCACCACAAAAGGATTTTCCTTTTTTTCCTTCTAAAAAGACTTATATTATCATGGTTCCCATATTTACAAAAGTTAGAACCTAAAAGATCAAAACTAGGATAGAAGTGAACCCAAAAAATGATTAACGAAATTAGATTGTTTTTCTAGGAAGAGTCTCTCTTTCCACCTCTGGAAGAGCATCACTCTACTCCAGTTCCACCTCCTCTATCGTCATTCCCATTCCTCTCTCTTTCCACCTCTGGAAGAGCATCACTCTACTCCAGTTCCACCTCCTTTGTTGTCATTCCTATTCCTCTTGCTCCAGCACCTCCTCTGTCGTCATTCCCATTCCTCTCTCTTTCCACCTCTGGAAGAGCATCACTCTACTCCAGTTCCACCTCCTTTGTTGTCATTCCTATTCCTCTTGCTCCAGCACTGGACTGTACCGAAGGAACTAGCATGACTTTTGTTTAAATACCAAAAATGCCTCCTTCAATCCTAATAGTAGTCTAATTCCATTCATCAATCCTTAAAATCTAATAGGTGGAGTCTTATTTAGAGATTTGTATGCCCCTTTCTAATGTCTCTTCTCTAAGTGGGCTTTAGATATCCTTCATCTACATATTCTTATCAAGAAGTAATGTAGCTCCACTCATAGAAATGATTAATGATGCTTACATTGGAGAGAGTGCGAGGATGATTTTCTCAAATCTTCTATTCCTTCACTTTTAAAGACAATTGCTAATTATAATTCTCTTTGTTAGGATTTGGTCCATGTTTTGAACCAACTAATGTGGTTCATCCTCGGGACAAGGTGAGAAATCAATAAATCTGAGGGAATAAATAGCAAGGATGCATCACTGCCGAGAGTTAGCCATTAGGTAATTTGTTGAATTAGTTAGAAATTGGTTGTTATGTAATAAATAAATACTTTATTTCCATATTATAAATTGATAATATTAAATTTATTTAGAAACTAGTTGTTAAGTAATAAATAAATATTCATTTCGTTTTGATATTATAAATTGAATATATATTAATATTATTTATATTTAGTTATTATAATCGGTATTATCTAGAAAATAATTTAAATTTTTTCTTAATAAAGTTTGTTGGGTTTGACTTCATGATATTAGAAAAATTTAATTATTTCTAGATAATACCATTATAATAACTAAAATTAATAATATAATATTAATATTAATATTCGATTTATAATATCAAAATGAAATAAATATTTATTTATTACTTAACAGCTATTTTCTAACTAAATTTAATATTATCAATTTATAACACTGAAATAAATATTTATTTGTAGAAGTGAGGCTTTTGTGATCCATGTCAAAATTACAAGAGATTCTTCAGCATAAATCACATAAAATTGCATTTGCCGACGCGTTTCCAACTACTAACTCTGGGCAATGATGCATCCTTGCTATTTATTCCATCAGATTTATTGATTTCTCAACTTGTCCAGAGGATGAACCACATTAGTTGGTTCGAAACGTCTACCAAATCCTAATGATGACATTAATCCGAAAGACTTATATCTACAATATGGATCACAAAAGCTTTAGATCTAACAATATTACCCTACACTAAAGCTAAAGAAGAGATCAAATCTAACGTTACTCAAAAGATGTAAGAATGAAATCAGATCTCACGTTCCTCAAAAGATGTAAGAATGCATTATTGATTCCAGTGTTTGCCCGTATTTCCCACCCTCTTAATAACTCGAAGAATAGGCATATATTTATTAAGTCTCTGATTAGATCTAAGATTGGTCTACTAAGGAGAGACCTATATCGTCTCTCCCACAATCACCTTCCTCTCTATCTAAATTTGGCCAATACGATCTTAGACTCGCTCTGGAAGGTGGAAGGTGATCGATGGCATCTCAGCAGTGAAAGCCCTCAAAGTGGAAGCGATCTCCAAGAAGAAGCAGTCAGCTAAATTTGACAAACTCCTGAATGCAGGAATGCGCATCCACGAACCAGACGTTGATTCATCAAGGAATTCGTCATCAAGTAAGGTGAATGAAAATCATATCGCAGCGCTAAATGCATGGGTTTACGCATCAGCTTCAAATTCGATCCCATCTCCATCCTTTGTGTTGTCCCTATCTTCTGGGACGCTGGACTGCGTTTCTTCCCTATCCCCCTCTACAGGTTCCATTAACGGCGCTCATAATGGGTATCCCGCCCTTTCTTCAACTGATTCTCCAAAGCTGCCAGCCAGAGGACTTTCGAATGGTGTCCTGTTTGACAGGCCCTCCGACAAGGGCATCGGAATTCCCTCCAGTTCCATGCTCTGTCGACTGTTAGCCTCCCCTGCAGCTCGATATCCTTCCTCTGACCTATCTTCCACCTCGCCTAACGCTCCACCTTCCACCTCACTTAACTGATCACCTTCCGGGCCCTTATCTTCCAAGCCCATTCTCCCCCCACGGCCGGTCCCCCTCCTGCCTGTCTGTCCGCTAAGTCCTCAATCTTCTCTCCTCTCCTCATCTAGAACCCTTCTTCGACGTCTCCGTCACCCCCGCCAATCAGCTCCCCACGTATACCCCTATCTCTCCAGCGTTCGTCCCCATTTCAAGATAATACCCCATCGTGGATCTCAATCCCATTTCCATGAGACCCTTAGCTCCTCCTCGTTATTCAATCTCCGGTGTGCGACCTATCCCTCATTCTCTGATTTTTTAAATAATAAAATTTCTATTAAATATAAATCCAACACTACTATATATAAAAATCTAAGAATTTATTTAAACACTATAACCATATTAAACAATATTAAAATAAATAAATATTACTAATACATTATATATAATAATAATCCTAAAGATATTAATAGCCACTATAACCATATTAAAAACAATATTAATAATAAATACAAAAATAATAATAATAATCTTTATCATATAAATTCAATTAAATACATAAATGTGATCAGGAATAACTCGTATTTTTCTTCCTCCTTTAAGAACCACTCTAATTCCCTAAATAATAATAATAGTAGTAGTAATAAATTCACGCTAGGTTTTAAGAACGTGTTGAATTTTTCTAGTATAAATTTTGATTCTTTTGTCTTTAGTCTCTTTCGCTCTTGCTCTTAATAAAATTCCTACTGACGACATTATTTGTGACATTGAGTACGGTATTAAGGACCTTCTAGATAACGTCAAGGAGACTATTAGGCAAGATTGTGTCGTTGTTCTTAGAAAGGCCAAGCCCCCTAAGAAAAAATTGAACAAGATTGAGTTTAATGCCCTTAAATCCTAAGGAACAACCCCGACATTGTCGTCCTTAGAGCGGACAAAGGTGGAGCCGTTGTCATTCTTGATAAGTCTCACTACATCCACAAAATGGTAGACCATCTACCTAGTAGTGGATGTTACATCAAGCTAAAAAATAATCCCATCAAGTCCATTTCTAAAGAGGTGGCTTCTGTTATTAAAGTAGATATGTCCCTTAATCCCCTTGCCCATAAGCTCATCGAGAGCAACCCCCTCACCCCTAGAATCTATGGACTACCAAAGATTCATAAATCAGATGCTCCCCTACAGACCAACCTACCTTCTTGCCAAATTCCTATCCCAAAAGCTTAAACCTCTCATTGATCGCACTGATTCTTTCTGTTATCACTCAGGTTGTCCCTAGGCTCCTAGTAGGGATACGACCGAGGTAACCACAAACCAATCTTCTGATTGCAGGTTCTAGCCCACCTGCAATCGGAGAGGGCTCTCTCCTTTAGATTCAACCTTAGTTGATGATTTTAGGCCTAGCTTTCTGACTTCAAGGGAATGTTGACTGTGATTGGAAGGAAGGTAGGATTCTTGAGTAAAGAGGCACAGTAAGGTGTTATAAGTTTCGAACCATTGGGCATGGAGTCACAGATTGAGGCATGCGAGCGTTTTCTTGGTCACAAGGGGATACAGAGCGGGATAGCCACACAGGATACAATATTCGGTCTGCTGAAAGTACGGAATGAGCATCAGGGATGAAAGGCAAAAGAGAATCATTTCATCTTGCTGACAAAGAGGAGAAGTGGATGAGTGGGATCCTGGAGCAGTTAACAATTCCAAAGACATGCACTCATATGTGAAAGAAACAGGGTAAACCAGATCAAACCATGGGATGAGTAATAATCATGATGCTTCCAAGAATAATGACAACATTAATAGGGTTGTGATTGGGGACCCCTCTGTTCAGAATTCGCAGGAAAAAAGGGTTGTGAATCTCTCATCTATAATACTCAATCCTGAAGAAACTAAAATCTTGAGCAAGGGTTTGGGATTTGCAGTCTCACCGAAGAACATTCCTTTTGAAAGCATCATTTGCAACATTGAAAATGGGACACAAGGTCTTTCATCAAACGACAGGGAAATATTAAGACAGGAATGTTCCTTAGCCTTGTTGAAATCTAAACGCCCAAAGAGTAACCTTAATAAAGAAGGGCGAAAGGCTCTGAAGTCTCTCCGTAATAATGATAAAATAGTGGTTCTAAAATCTGATAAAGGTGGAGCAACCGTTGTGTTAAACAAGGAAGACTACATTCACAAAATGAATGAGCATTTGAGTTGTGGAAGTTATAGAAAGGTCAATTCTAACCCAATTCCCAAGGTGATAAGGCAGGTCAAGAAAGCCATCATGGAAACCAACCTGGATGAAAAAATAAAAAAGAGGTTGATTCCCACCTGTGAGGTTATTCCTAGAATCTATGGATTACCAAAAATCCATAAAGAAGGGGTCCCTCTTAGACCAATTGTTAACACTATTGGTTCCCCTACATATGAATTAGCTAAGTATGTAGCCAAGATCCTAAAACCTCTGGCTGGTAACACAGACTCCTTCATAAAAGACTCAACAGATTTTGTTAAACTTATTAAGGATAAAAAGGTGGATAAAGATGATATTCTAGTAAGCTTTGATGTCGTATCATTGTTTACAAAGATTCCCCTTGATGAAGCTGTGCATGTTATAAAGATGGCCACCGATCCTCAAACAGCAAAACTTGCGGAAATCTGTTTACGGTCCACTTTTTTCAGTTTTCAAGATCACTATTATGAACAAATTTCAGGAGTTGCCATGGGTTCCCCGCTCTCACCTATTGTCGCTAACCTATACATGGAGTACTTTGAGAGAAAAGCCCTTGACTCATTCCACTTAAAACCAACATGGTGGAAAAGATTCGTCGATGACACCAACCTGAATTGGACTCATGGTAAAGCAGAGCTTGAGAAATTCTTCAATCATCTTAACTCCTTATCCTCTGAAATCAAATTTACTATGGAGCTTGAAGAGAATGGTAAGATCCCCTTTCTAGATGTCCTGATCAGTAGAAGGAAGGATGGAACTTTGGGACACCAGGTCTATAGGAAGAAAACTCACACTGATAGTTATCTTCATGCTGACTCTTACCATCATCCATCCCAAAAATCTGGCGTTTTAAACACCCTGGCTGTCAGAGCTTTCAGGATTTCTGACCCTGATCACCTAAAGGAGGAGATTGAACACTTAACCTCTGTCTTCAAAAACATTGGGTACAAGGAATGGAGTATCAAGAAAGCTATAAAAAGGGCTCAAGACAGGGCCCTCTCTAAGCGTACCCCTGAGGACAAGAAAGAAAATCAGGGGAGGGTTTACCTTCCATTCATCCAAAGGGTTACCGACAAGATTGCTAAAATATTAAAAAAGAAAAACATAGATACTCAATTTATGACATGTGGAACGATAAGGCAGATGATGAGGTCAGTTAAGGATAACATCGATCGTCAACAACTCAAGGGAGTATACAAGATTGATTGCTCATGTGGTAAGAGTTATATTGGGGAAACAGGTCGATCTCTGAAAACAAGGCTTAAAGAACACACGGCTGACATAAAGAATGATAGATCTCGTACGTCGGCCCTTGCAGAACACTCATCCAAGACCAAACATCATATGTGTTTGGAAGAAGCCAAGGTAATTGCAAGGGAGGACAATTATCATAACAGAAAAATCAGAGAGGCCATTGAAATCATGAAATTCCCGCGGAACCTCAAAAGGGACAATGGAAGCGAAATCAGTGGAAACTGGTTTCCCCTGATCAGACGAATTAACCCCTCGAAGCCCTCGGAAGCTCAAGATCAATAGACCTTCCAGTCAGAAGGTTTATTTATTAATTAATCATCGCAAATCCTTTAATTTAATTTAATTTA
>APFE031679147.1:172158-203743 GCA_000404065.3 Pinus taeda
GGGTTTAATATGGTTATTTATTTAACCAAAAGTTAAATAAATCCCAAGGGTAGCGAACGCGGAGGGGCTAACAATGGGTCCCAAATGGACCTAATGTTTCCCGACTTATATTTATATAGCTATAGTTGCTATGGGGGGAATATTTAGTGTTATTTGGGGTTTTTATATAGTTTCTTGTAGAATAGGGGTAGGGAAAATGATTTAGGGAGCTAGATAATAGGGTTAGATGTTAATATGAGGTCCTTGGAATGAAAAGGAATGGATGCATGCTAAGTTTATAGAATGGAAACTTAAGCATAGGGAAATGAATGGATTGTGGAAAGATTAATTTTACACAAGAAATGTGGCTTCTTTTCACTAAGTCAACTTAGATGTCAACTTGGTTCTTTAACAAGAATGGAGCGAAAATGGAATTTTTGGGCAGATCCCAAGGTCCTTGAGGGGATGTTAGTGAATGATTTCTGAGGAAATGAAAAGGGGAAGTTAGTCATGCTTCCTTGTTGTACCATCAAACAACTGCCATGGTGCCAATGCCATAAGTGAGATAAGTATTTCTTGACAGGACCACAAGTGATTACCAACTTGCTTCTGCAACCTCAAACTACCTACCCAGCCTAATACACCTAACATTTTTTCTTCCTTTACATTGGGTGCACTTGAACTGGCAAACCCTGATTGTCCTTTTTTCTTTTGATTTTCCTCCTATCTAAATGTACCCTTATCTCTTCCAAGGGCCCAGATTAAGCAGTTGGGCTCCTTAAATTCTCTACCTAGCTAGCCATCTTCCAAGCTTGAACTGTTTGGACAGGTATTGCTTTCTCTATTCTACAACAGCAATTTAAACATGGCATGGTCCAGATTGAACTGTTGGACCATCCATCAAATGAAATGAGCAGCAGTACCTCCACATGATAATCTTGCAAAATAAGATAGCAGTGGCATTTTAACTAGCCACTTTCCTGGTCTTTGGTTTGGGGTTGATTTTTATTATTTTTTCTGACCAATTGATTTTCTTACCTTTTGATTATTCTTTTAAGGCATACCCTCTTTTCATCTTTTATTTTTTTTTTCCTATATACAAAATATGGAACCTCTGCAGCATGCAGGGATGAACATATTTAGCACTTCCACTGTCAATCATGAAAAATGAAACCTATTGGTATAGGAATCTAACATGGCCAAAGAGGAAAAGGACAGAGCATAAGCATGTAACTGCATTGAGCAGTTATGGAGCTTCACCAATATGAACACTCCACCTGCCCGAGAGGATAACAGAGCACCTGAAAAGATCAGCTTCATCCACTGAAATAAGCAAATGCCCTGAGAGACCCCATCAGGCAGTTAAATGTAGTTGGTGGTCAATTATGACCCCTCCATACCTAAAATGGCCAAGTGCCTTTGTAATGAAACTTTATATATACCCAAAAACAAGATGTAATCAGGGTTGATGGTTGATGTTTTGATGCAAGGTTCAACTTCTGGAGACTGTAACTATTTTGACACTTGCAGCGTCTCGTCTTCATTTTCATCTAATACAAGCTTCTTTTGCTATCAATTGCTCACTTTCCATTTTTCTTCCCTTCCAAGCTATGCCTGATATACTGTATGCTTGAACTCTTGATGTTTAGCATTAGAGTAGCTGTCATCCTATCTCTATGTTAAAATCTTGTATGTATCATTGTATGAGTTATTCAGGTTTCTCTTCATCTGGTGCTAGAGAGCTTTCATCTTGTCTATGCATTAGTAGATTAGATTTGCAAACTTCTTTACTAGTTGCAGCCGGCCATCACATGGTCTTGTGCATCTGCTGGTGTGGCCAGTATTCTCCATATTCACCCAACCTTAAACTATGAGTAGTTGGTGATCTAAAGCCTTGTAGTCTGAGGGTGTTCACGCATGTTTGAAGTGAAAAAAAGTAGAAGTGGTTATCTAGCTTGGACAAGCATCATTCCTTCCGTTCATCCATTAGCAACAATAAGTTGAATTTATATGTTACCAGGCATCTCCGAGCTACAACCTAGGAGAGTTTCTTGGAATCCTGACAGGTCCCACTAATGTTTTAAGCCTCTTAACCCGAAATTTCTCTCATGCTATAGGCAAGACATCGACCAACAACTCAAAGTCGCTCTCATAGGCATATGTGCCAGCAACTATGGACTTTTCTCAGTAGACTTGTGCTAGCGACCCCAAGACTTGAGCCACTTTTCTAACCAAGAATCCCGACCTCTACCCAGAACTTGTTACAACCTTTAAAAGCATTCAAAGACATGATAACGATGTTGATAAATTAAAAACCAACCTCAGGACTAAGCCTAAGCATCCCCAACCAGGACTGACATTTTGTCAAACACTTGGCATCACTGCAACCTATAGGTCTAGGATACAAGACAAAGCATAAATGACTTATAGAATTTATGAAACATAACCAGAAGGATCACTTCCTTCTCAATTGAACTAGTACATCATCAATTAGGTCTTGCATCCATTCATTTAATAGTTACAAGTAAATACATGAAATAACAATGACATAAACAAATCATTCAACCATGCTTATAACTAACATAAAACCATATAAGTATAAAAGATATGATAGCCATTAAATCCACATATAAAACAATGCATAATAAGAGAACTTATCTTTTATTATTCATAGGAAAATCCGACCAGGTTTGAGACATCCACGTACCACTCGACCATAGACATGGTTGAACCAAATCTCTCTTTCAGCCAGTCACCCCCATGCCATATTCTAAGCATGAATGTGGGATATCATAGAACAACCAATCCAAGAACAACCAAGGAAATCTAGAGCTTTAACCACCTCCATCCTCATCAAACCATGATCACACCAAAACTGGTGCTCCGATCACAACCAAATCAAACTGGGAATGCCATCTAAAATCCATCACTATCCTTGAGGAATTTTATGTTTCCTTGTCTCTCAGGCTTTACAACAATACCAATCAAATCACTAGGCCCTAAACCGAGACCAAACTCTCAGGCTTTACCGCAATCCAAACCCAGATCACTAGGCCCTAAATTGATATTTCTCCTTAAGGCTTTGCCGTGTATCCCGCCAAAATCAGTCAAGGGATTCCTAGGCCTTTGGGAATGAAACTTGAGACCACCTCCACCCCAAATTCTGAAATACATCCAGCAAACCAAATCTCAAAAACCGAAATAAATATCCCAAAATACCATGGAATCTAGAAAAAGGAAATGTTAGGCTGAAAACCACTGTCATAACCCGACAAAACCATGCCACTGACATCAAGAGAATAATACACCAACATGCAAAGCCATGCATGTCCAAACCAGCTAGGAAATCACACATTCAAAAGGTTACCTACAAGTATTTCTGTTGAAGTTGCTTGATCCTGCTTTCCTTTCCTTGATCCTTGCTTGTCTTCCTTTCCCTTTGCTTTCTTTTACTTCCTTGATCCAAAGTTAGAGTGCTCCAAGAAAACTCTAACTGACCAAGAGTGAGAGAGAGAGAGAGAGAGAGAGAATAATGAGAGAGCTCCAAACTTGAATTGACAAAAGGTTACCAACTAATCCTCAGAAGCCTTTTATGGATGAGACCTCTATTTTCTTAATTTTCCATTATTTTCCTTCATTTTCCTCCTCACATGCAACCTGTGACATTTCACCTTTCTTTTCTCCTAATTTCCTTTTTTTCATAAATAAATGTGCCAAAAATGCATTTTTGTCTTTTAATGCCTTTGCCAGTTTTTGTTAAGTCTCTATACTACTAGTGTAGCCCATTATTGTTATTAGTGAAACCCCCTTATTGTGTTGTTGTGCCCATGTAGCCCCCATATTGTTATTATTTTGCCCCATAGAAGCCCACTATTGTTATTGTTGTGCCCTTATAATATCATTGTTATGTCGGCTCTAATTATATTATGACCCCTTAGACTCCCATATATAGAAGGAGGTATTGTCATTTGTATCATCCAAGAATTGTTCATTTGTGTAATGTAAAGGAGGTTTCCACCTCGAAGAGGTTAATTTTGAAGTCATTGATCTATCTTTTCTTCTATTTTGTGAGCTGGTTGCATAACATTTGGTATCAGAGCTTTGGATTCTAGGGTTTCATTGCTCCAAACAGGGCATCATAGAATTTTCGCTATAACTTTTTTTTACACATTTTTATAAGTTGAAATTAAAACCCATTTGAGTCAAAATCCTGATGAACCTCGGGTCTGAATTTCCGATCTTGTATCTATATAATTTCGGAGATATGATCCATGGAAGTTAGGGTTTGTGTAGGCTCCCGAATTACATCCCAAACATGTGACCTTGAGAAAATCGTCATAACTTTCTCTCTGAGAATCAGATTGAAATTTTATAAGAATTTTTAGAAAGAGGAAGCACTATAGCTTTTTTTTTATCGTTTTTAGGTCCAAAGGTCGAAACCGTGATACGTGGCAGGTCATACAATTGCACTCTACTGAACCAATCTATAATTAGGTCGTCTTGGGATATTTAGCATAACACTTTCTTGAAGAATCCAATATTGATCAGACTGGTGGGGTTAGAAAGAGGACTCATAGGTTTACCATAGGACACAATTTTAGACCTTGAGATCTGAAATTACAGGTATACAATAGATTCGATATCAAGCTCCTACAAAGCGAAAAAAGTGTGTAGTTTTTTTTCATAAGTTTGGTTTGAAAAATTAGTTTGAAGTGATTCAAAGGGCATAGTGAATCATAATTATCACTAATTTATTCCCCAAAGAAAGAAAATAGAAACGCCTAGTATGCAACCTGAAATTTCTACCATGACTTATGAAGAAGAAGAAGAAATGCAACATGATATATCAAAATTACGAGAGCAAGTGCAACAAATTTCACTCTCACAAAAAAGTAATAGAAGCTAAGATGGATGGTTTAAAGAAAGGCATGGAAGCTAAGATGAATGGAATGGAAGCTAATATGGAAGCTAAGATGGATGGTTTAGAAGAAAAGCTAAAGGAAAACATTGAAGATTTGAAAAAAGACATGGAAGGTTTGAAAGGAGGTTTCACAAAGTTGCTAACAAAATGCTTCCTAATGGTGAAAAGGTAGTAGAGGAAACTCACGATGAGAACAAAAGTAATTTTAATCATGATTTCATAGAATCTAGAGTTGGATTGAAGACTCATTATGTTCCAAAGACCGATATGAGGAAGTTCGATGGCAAGGATCCGGTAACTTGGATACCACAGATGGAGCAATATTTTGATCTCCATAATGTGAAAAACACACAAAAGGTACGCATTACAACTTTATATTTGGAACCCAATTAGTTTGTATGGTATAGATGGATTTTCTCTTGTAAATAGATTGTCAATTAGTCAATTTTTATGGAGGAAGTGATAGCACATTATGAGGATATAAAAGGCAGCACCTTCTTTAGCCAATTGATAAATCTCAAACAAAAGGGTTAAATGGTGGAGCACATTGGGGAATTCCAAAAATTGAATATAAGGGTAAAATATATATCGAGAGGAGCATAGGATTGATGTGGTCATGGGGACTTTAAAGGATAAAATCCAACATGAGGTTCACCTTTGGGAACCTGATTCATTGGAGAAGGCATTCAGGTTGGCAAGAAAAATTGAAAGAAAAATTATGGCAACAAGGAAGCCTACCACTCACAACTATAAATATGTAAGTGTTGTTGCCCATAGCCTTCCACAACCTACAAGGTTAAAACCAAAACAATTGGAAGAAAAAAGAGAAAAAGGGCTTTGTTACAATTGTGATAGCAAATACACTAAAGGTCATAAGTGTGATGAGAAGAAATTGTTTTACATAGATTGTGAAGAGGAGGAAGAAAAGGAATAAGAAATGTTAAAAGAAGAGGATATACACCAGGAACCAAACCTAGAGAAAGAAGAAATGAATCCGACCATATCTTGTAATGCATT
This sequence comes from Pinus taeda, assembly GCA_000404065.3. Classification (NCBI taxonomy): domain Eukaryota; kingdom Viridiplantae; phylum Streptophyta; class Pinopsida; order Pinales; family Pinaceae; genus Pinus; species Pinus taeda. The sequence goes on from APFE031679147.1 coordinate 178,076, forward strand.
GGCAACCATTACCACTCCTCAAACCCTCAAGATAGAAGGACATATCAAGAAGAAAAAGGTAATAGTATTGATTGATTCAAGTAGTAACCATAATTTTCTTCATTGTAAGATAGCCAAGGAATTGAATTACTTCCTATATCCAACACGAGTGTGTCAAGTGATAGTTGCAAATGGAGGAACCATAAATTGCTCTGGAAAGTGCCATAATATAAAGCTATCCATGGGATAATATGTATTGAATATTTCAATGCTTTCCATTCAAATGGGTGGTGCTAATGTTGTACTATGAGTCTAATGGCTACAATCTTTAGGTACGATAGCTTTTAATTTTCAAGAACTTTTCTTGATTTTTTTTTTAAGGAAAGGAATTTGAATTAAGGGGTATCACAGGGAAACCGGGAAAGATAATAAGCTCTAACAGCATGAAAAAGCTTCTAAAGAAAGAACTGTGGGGCGTAATTGCAAAATTATGTTCACTAGAGGTTCCCGCTTTGAAATCATCTATTTCTCCATATCTCCAAAAAGATTTGGACAATCATTCCAAGATATTTGAGACTCTCAAAGGCCTTTGACCTATTCATGATCATGATCATGCTATTCATTTGATTCCAGGAAGTGTTCCTCCAAAAATCAAATCTTACAGATATCCATATGCCCAAAAGAGAGAAATTGAATATATGGTTGTAGAAATGCTAGAGGCTGGTATAATTCAACTTAGTCAAAGTTCTTTCTCTGCTCCAGTAGTATTAGTTAACAAGAAGGATGGATCATGGCACATGTTTCCAGCTTATAGGGAGCTCAACAAGCTCATTATTAAAGATTTCATTGATGAATTATTGGATGAATTACATGGAGAAATTTACTTTACCAATTTGGATCTCCATTTAGGATATCATCAAATCAGAATGAAGACCGAAGCCATTCTGGAAACAACATTTAGAACTCATGAGGGTTATAATGAATTTTTGGTGATGCCTTTTGGCCTTACTAATGCACCTTCTACATTTCAAGGTTTGATGAATTCCATTTTCAAACCCTTCCTTAGTATATTTGTGTTAGTATTTTTTGATGATATACTAATCTACAGTAAGTGTTGGAAGGATCATGCTCAACATGTTGACAAGGTGCTCAAACTATTGGAGGAGAAACAATTATAAGCAAAAGCCTCCAAATGTTTCTTAGGAGTACAAGAGATGGAATATGTGAGTCATATTGTATCTCATGAAGGTGTTAAGGTAAACCCTAGCAAAATTAAAGACATTAAGGAATGGAAAACCCCAACATCCATAAAGCATCTGCAAGGATTTCTTGGGTTGATAGGGTATTATCGCAAGTTTGTTAAGAATTATGGGAGAGAACCTTTAACAACATTACTAAAGAAAGATGCATTTTCTTGTACTCCAGAAGCAACAATGGCCTTTGAACATCTTAAAGAGGCAATGTGCCAAGCACCAATCTGAGCTACGCTAGATTTCACAAAATCCTTTATTGTGGAATGTGATGCCTCGGGAATGGAATTGGCGTTGTTTTAGTGCAAGAAGGAAGACCCATTGCTTTCGAAAGTCGTCCAAGCAAAGGAAAGTATTTACACAAAGCTATTCACGAGAAGGAAATGTTGGCAATACTACATGCACTTAAGAAATGACAACCTTACCTAATGGGAAGGCACTTAAAGGTAAAAATGGATCATGATAGTCTTAAATACTTTTTAGAACAAATATTATATTCAGTAGAGCAGCAAAAATGGGTCACAAAGATGTTGGGTTATGAATTTGAAATCATCTACAAAACAGGGAAGCAAAATGTTGTTGGAGATGCACTCTCAAGAAAGGATGAGGATGTGGAAGCATTGTTTTGTGCCATTTCTATTATCCAACCAGATTGGATAAACAAAGCAAGGGATGAATGGAAGAAAGACGAAGAAGTGTGGGAACACATTCAAAAGTTGAAGTAAGATCCCAGTAAATCTGATACATCTAGTTGGAAAAATTATTCATTATGGTACGAAGATCGCTTATACCTTTGTAATGATTCCCAACTCAAATAAAATATTCTTCTAGAATTACACACCTCTCCCTTAGGAGGGCACTCAGAATTTTTAAAAACTTACCATAGGGTTAAGAAGGAATTTTTGGGATGGCCTTAAATCTGATATTTAAAAGTTTCTGGCAGAATATTTGGTTTGCCAACAAAATAAAGTTGAGACAATTAAGACCCCGGGTCTGTTACAACCTTTATCCATTCCAATTCAACGTTGGGATGAGGTCTCAATGGATTTTATCATAGGTTTACCCAAGTATGCACACTTTTGTGCATTATCTCGTCCATTTAAAGCTAGTACAATTGCTACTACATTTATGGAAACAATTCAAAAGCTACATGGAAACCCAAAGATTATTGTAAGCAACAGAGATCCCATTTTCACTAGAAATTTTTAGACAAAATTATTTTCTTATTTGGGTACTCAGTTAGCTTATAGCTCATCTTATCATCCCTAATTTGAGGGGAAAATTGAGATAGTGAACAAATGTTTGGAAGGATATCTTGGTTGCTTTGTATCTGATAAAAAGACACAATGGGTCAAGTGGTTTCCTCTAGCTGAATGGTGGTATAACACTTCCTTCCATACTACAACAAAAATGACCCCATTTATGGCACTTTATGGATATCATCCATCATCTGTTACATCATATTTAAGAGAAAATTCTAAGGTTCAAGCAATGGAAGATCACATCGAGCATGAACCAAGTTCTCCAACTGTTAAGGGATAACCTCACTTTGGCACAGAATAGAATGAAACAAAAGGCATATCAACATCGCAGTGAAAGAAGTTTTGATATAGGTGACTGGGTATTTCTACGACTACAACCATACAAACAAATGTCCCTCAAGCAAGCTAAGAAGGATAATAAATTATCACCAAAGTATTATGGTCTGTACAAGGTGTTACAAAAGATTGGTACTATGGCATACAAATTGGAGCTTCTTGCATCTTCACAAGTGCACCTAGTTTTCCATGTGTCATGCTTAAAGAAGGTTATAGGTGACAAGCTCCCAGTTCAAACAATATTGCTAGAACTTGACGAGGAAGGAAAAATCATATTAGAGCCTGAAGCAATCACAACAATAAGAAATCGACAACTATGAAATCAATCAATTTCATAGTATCTCATCAAGTGAAAGAACTTACCCGCTGAAGATTCCACACGGGAGGATGAGAATTTTATACAAAAGCATCCATAACTACTCAAGCATTGAGGGCAACACTTCTTTGAAGGATAGGGGCATGTTAGGTCCCTATACTACTAGTGTAGACCATTATTGTTATTAGTGCAACCCCTTTATTGTATTATTGTGCCCATGTAGTCCCCATATTGTTATTATTGTGCCCCATATAAGCCCACTATTGTTATTATTGTGCCCTTAGAATATTGTTGTTATGTCGGATCTGATTATATTGTGACCCCTTAGACTCCTATATATATAAAGGAGGTCTTGGCATTCGTATCATCCAAGAATTGTTCATTTTTGTAATGTAAAGGAGGTTTCCCCCTTGAAGAGGTTGATTTTGAAGTTGTTGATCTATATTTTCTTCTATTTTGTGAGTTGGTTGCATAATAATTTCCTTATCCCAAACACACATCCAATGATGCTCACTAGGATATCTTTGCCCAACATTCAACTTGGAATAAGTGTCCCTTAACTGTGGTCTTATTTTGCCTTTATTAACTCTTATTGCATGAAATTTTCACCCGGGTTCTTACAACTCCCTCTCAACGAGAAAGGACTTTACATCTATCCTAATCCAATACCTTTGGAATGTTATGCATGCAACAATTCCCACTGTTGTTGTTGCTACTACAACATCCACAAATGAAAAGCATCCAAAATATAAATAAAAATAATCATTGAATCAATATGTAATTGTCTATTGGGAAAACCGTATTATGGTTGACTTTGTTACTGAGCCTCCAACTCTGCTATCAACATTGCTCTACACTCCTCAGTATAGGACTGAAATTGATCCTCCTGCTACTGAATATTGTCGGCCCCTATAGCAAGGGTAATGATCCATGAGACAAACACACCTTAATGGACCCTACCCAAATTTCTGCAACTCTTGGGACTATTGCTTCACATCACCCCACCTCTCACTTATAGGTGTGGTTGCATGTACTCCCTCTAGCTACTTGGCTCGAACTTTTCCCTACTAAATGTCCTTACTTGAGTGGATGTCTCCACTCAGACTCTTCTCTGCTTCTCCAATTGTGGTTGCTCCACAACTTGTTGAGGATGCTTTTGAGGCTACATGTTGAGAGTTAATTCATGCTCCCTCTCAACCACCAAGTCTCTAACCTTTGCCTTGCTCCTTAAGGCTTCGAATGCATCGTGTACCTCAAGTGAATACAAGTTATTGACACACACACCGATCTATTTCACTTTTCTCTTGCCGGTGTGTCTAAGGAAAACCTTTCCTTTACTAAATATCATATTGTAGCCACGGTCTTCCAATACCGTGACGAAAACAAGATTCTTCTTTAGTCCTGGAACATGCATCACATCTATGAGCCTGAGAGGGGAGTCAAAATCCCTTTGAAAATTAACTGTACTAATATCGGTCGCGTTATACCTCCCATCATCTCCAAACTCTATGTTCTGCTTGAGGCCTTTCTCCTCCAAGTCACTTAAGAGATCTCTATTCTCTGTCATATGGAACGAGGCATTGTTGTTGAGATACCACATGCTTCCCATTATTATCCTTTCCATGCACGCAATGAGAGTAAAATTAAGTTTGAATTGTGAAACTAGAGCTTCACCTGCTGTTTCTACTGTAGGTTCCTTCTTACTTGCTTTCTTCTGCAGAAATTTCATGGCATAGTGGCAAAACTCGTGACTCTGAAAACATTTGATGTTGGACAAGTCTTTCTTCTTTCCCTCCTCACCTTGGAACTTATTTCCCTTGGCTTTGTTTTCTTTGCTGACTAATGCAAAATCCTCTTCCACTTATTTGGATGAGGTCCCAACTTCGGTGTTCCGTTGAATCTCTTCTTGCACCAAGTCAAACCACAAATGCTCCCACTCTGGTAGATTCCCCCTTCCATTTACCGAATCCTAGTAGCTATGACAGTTCTTGGGAAGGCCTAGAAGTGATAAGATGACCAGATCATCTTCAAAAGATATAACACCAACACTTCCAAGCTCATCCTAACATTGGGTGAACTTTGTCAAGTACTTTGGATTGTGTCACCCTTCTCCATCTTGAGTTTTCTGAGCTTGTCCTTCAGTGCTAGCTTCATGTGGTCACTGTTGTTTTGAAACAGGTTTATCAAGGCCTTCCATTTTGCATATGGAGTCTCCTTACCATGGAGGTTGGAGACAATATGATCTCAAACTCCTTCTAGGATAATACTTCTCACCTTTACAACACATTTTATCCACTCTTCCAGATCTTGAGTATCATTTAGCTTACGAATATCATTGTCTATCCTTCAGTGCGTTGTCTTTCAACATTGCCTCCATCATGTCCTTCCAAGCAATATAGTTCGAGCTACCCTCAAGGGAATATTTGAGTCTCAATCCATAGAATGACATCTTGTTGACTCTGAAGAATGATACTGCAAATTTTGTTTCACCCGCAAAAGACAAACTTGTATTATCCTCTTCTAGAGTGATTTATGCACTGAAACCATGTAGAAATTCCTTGTATATTTAAACTGCTAATTGTAATTTACTAAAACAATAGACTTGAATCTACTCTACTCATCAGCGGAAACAATTACACAATCACAAAATCGCAAAGAATACAAGAGAAAGAATTCAATCAAGACATTACACAATGATTTCTTAGGGAAAGCCACGGCTAAAAGCCACTGCTATCTGTATATTGCATTAGTCATAAAGTATGAGAAGATTACAATGTTTTTCTCAAGCCTGAGCAGCCTATGCACTATCTCTATTTGTTTCACTACTTCCTAGACAAGCCTAGGCCAATACTTAACCAATTTTTTGCTTGCCCAAGTCCCTATTTCCTTGCCCTGTTTCCTTGGGAATTAACCCACTATTAATTAGGGAAATTCCTCAAAGGAATTGTACAATCCATCATAGTCCTTCCTCTAACTGCATGCACCACTTGTACTATTCAGATGATTATACAACTAATAATACATTGTCCCTAAACACCAATCTCAACTGGGAAACTCTCAGATCTGACATGCATGATTTATTTATGAGTGAATCATTAATTAACTGGTTGATCATTGCAAGAATCACTCCACTCCTAGACCTGCCACTAATTCTTCCAACAGTTGGAACTAGTTCTATAGGCTTTAACTCAATGAAACTGAATTAATTAATTACAACTCAAAATAACTCAACCAAGGCTCCTATAATATAGGATACACTCTACATGACTCAAGTTAGACCCTTAGCTCAAATTAATTGAGCCAACTAAGTCAAATTAACTTAGTTAACTAATTCAAGTTGTCATGTGATGTGGAATTACAATTTTATTCCTAATTTAATTCAAGGGAAAAATTAAATTAGCATTTTCTTGTTGCATTTTCAACATCCCAACTGTCCACATTTCAGTTATTACTCTTCTTAATTAACCATATGTTTGGTAAAGGGCCCAACATACTTCCAAGACATCCATCGCAGAACAAATGTGTCAGGGAATGAAGATAACATTTAATCAACCTATCATTCAATTTATCCTTCTCAATATTCCTCATATGCTTTGAGGTTATCATCTTACGTGTAATCATGAGATTGGACATGTGGATATTGTGACCTCGTCCTGCCTTAATTCGCCTTGCTCCATGTTAACATTTTGTTTGGCTTGATCATTCACCAACACATTGTTCTCCTTCTTTCTATGGTAAAACTCTATACTCTAAAATTTGTACATTATCATGTGAATTCTTTGCATGGTCAGACTTAAATTTCAGTCCTTGTTGTGAGGTCAGTTGACACATTTTTGGATGGTAATAAGAGTCTCCAAAAATGATTAACTGCATTATTCCTCCAGTTGTTGCCAACCTGAGCCCTTGCCAGAGTCCAATTTCTTCCGCCTGATTATTTGTGGCTACTCCCAGTTCCCAGGCAAACTTTTTTCCTACTTTTTCATTGGGGCGATAGATAACCCCTCTCACTCTAGCCTCCCCCAATAATGATGAATATATTAATAATAATAAGAATGATTAATATATTAATTAAATAATATTTAACATATTAATAATTAATTTTCATTAATAATGATGAATACATTAATGATAATACTTTTAATTTATTTATATAATAATAATAACTAACACCTATTGGGTATTTCAACCACGTCTACTAATGTGGTTGTGCTAGTGTTATAATTGAGTTGAGATACACTCTCCATCTTAGTATGGGAGAGATATTGTGATGCAATGTTCAATATTTAGACCAAGTCAAATTAATTCAAAATTTAAATAAATAAAAAGATTAATATAATGCAATGTAAACATTTTAAAAATAAATCTATAAAAAACAAATAATAATAAAAATAGAAATTACCTATGGTATTGACCCATGGTATTGATGTGGAATATAACCTATTTAAAGGGTGAAATTAAACCAACTTAGATCTATTTAAAAGGTGAAATTAAACTAGCTTTGATCTATCTTAACTTTGGATCTACCAAGGGACGAGAGGGATCAAATCTCTTGATATGCAAACCTCTTTTAGAGTGAAAAGAGATTTGATCCCTCTTAGGGCTTGCTAGATCAAGAGTTAAGATGGATCTAAGGTGGTATTAAATTAATTGGTATGAATAGGATTAAAGATTTGCATAAGGCTTCTTATTTCAACTTAAGGTGGATGAGGATCTCTTGACTTTTTATTTTATTTTTTTATTGATGGCCTTGATTGATTCTCAAGGGAATATGCTAAGCATATGCTTAGTCTTAATTCTTATCACGGGTTTTAGTGTGTGTTTGGTCAATTTAGTGTCCTAAATTGCTCTACATAAATTATCAGTCCAGGTATCGTAAACTGATGAAGTGCAGTGCACTATATGTGCTAGATGACCCTTCTTACTTCATTATTTTTTAGTTTTATGTTGTTTTGGGGGTTTTTGATCCTTTAATCCCTAATGATTTACAATGTATTTAACAAAATCTTAAATCCAACTTCTGTAAAGACTGCTAAGAACCTAAAGAAATGAGAGCTAAAAAGAGCTTAAGTAAGATTTGGAAGCAAAGTTTAGTCAAGAAATGAAAACGGAGTTTCTATTTCTAATCATGTCATTATTTCCAAATCATGAGCTACAAACTAAAAAGTAAAATTGCAACTACTGTCTATTCAATTACAAAAGAAACAAGACTAAATGGAATACTGAAAACTGAAAGTGAAATTGCAACTATTGTCTAATCTGTTATAAGAACAAAACTAAATGAAATACTAAAAATGAAAATGAAATTGCAACTATCTATTATGGAAACATAACTAAATGAAATACTAAGATTGAAAATGAAATTGCAACTAATATAGTATGGAAGCAAAACTAAATGAAGTGCTTAGTTCTACCTCTCAATTTTGGGAGAAAAACCTCCTTGTGATGACATTTTGAGGAATTATGTACCTCATTATTCTAAGAGAAGATAAATACAAAAATGCAGAAAAGACTCATTGCATGAATGAAGTATTCAACCACTTAGTTTAAGATGAGTTATCAACTAGAAGGGCTCTTTAGAAACATTCATCTACACCATGAGTCAATAAACTAGTAACAAAATGGCAAGAACTGTAATGGCACTAATCAGTCTAACTGAAAACTTAAAGACTAGTGAAATAGTAAATAAAACAAACTACATTACACTACTGAATTTCAACTTTTAACTACTGATAAAAACTAGAAATAATTTAAGCAAAAAGAAGCTATTCTGTACTGAAAGAAGTTGTTCTGCATTAGTAACAAAATGACAAAGATTGCATTATAAACAAGGTTAGTATGAAAAATGGTTATGAACACTGTGGAAGAAATGATGAATTAATAGTTAACTAGAAAAGAAAAAACAAAATGAAATAAAACCTCAGTCAGCACAGGGGCCCTCTGCAACTGATCAGTTTATGCGTACTTAATCAAACTCCAAGAGACTCCTTCACATATCCATAAAACTTGTGGTCTTCATATTAAAAAAAACACATGAAATGAGTTTTTCAAAATTACAAAGCAGTAGTCTGAGCTTAATACATGAAGAAATTTGAACTCCTTCTGAGTTCTTTAAACAGGTATTTATAAGAAAATTATGCAATTGTTTGTGGAGAAAAATAAGCTACAACCAAAAACATGGCGCAGACAAGCACACAAAATTTTCTTCCTCGGCTGTTGGAAACATAAATATAAGATGATGGTTGTTGGAGTCCATGGGTTTAGGAAGTTGTTTCGGATCCCATCACTGTGAAACATGTTGACTATCCTCAAAATAGAGTCTTGTTGCCTTCGATCTCTACGTTTGACTTCTCCATTGACCGGGGCCTTGTACCATCTTCCTTATCGACTTGGGCTAGGTGAATAGGACACGATCCACGTCATGATGATTTCCAAGCTTCCCATGTAGTTGTTTTCTCCTTCTGACACTTGGAACCTGTTAAAGCATGGAAGTAGTTGCGGAACAGCCGATTAGCTGCAGAATAATCTGCGTTTTGTAGCTAAAAGACAAAAACTTATTCAAACAGCAAAACATAAAAGCATAACATGTAAATCACTAAATGTCTTCCTTAAGACAATATATATTGGTCATTGATGATAGGAATGCATTTTCTTCATGGAAAAACAAAGAAAAGGGATGAGAAGAGTTGTTAAGGAAATGACAGTTTTGAGGCTCAACATACCCCCACTGCAAAACCATTGCATGTCCCCATGCAATCAAAATTGTGAACTCCCTTCTCCTATTGCATTTTTTTTGACACTTCTGCCAACACATCCAACTTCCTCTTATTGCTTTTCTTTGCACTGACTGCCATCCTTGGCTTCCTCATAAGAAATTTGTACTCGAGGTTAATAAGTGTTCTGATCAGCTTCTTATTTTTCCTTTTTAGCTTCCTATTCTTTTTTTACCAGAATCCCAAGTGTAACATTGTGTTGTCATGAATAGCTCTATTTAGATTATTTTGTTCCCTCAAGATTTCATTTTATTTTTGGATGTGCCTGTTCAGAATTTCTAGCTCAAAGATCTCTTGTTTGAGTGAGCTAATTAGAGTTTCTTGTTGGGTGACAGGTTGCTCTAGATTAGCTAAAGTTCCTGGGTCTACGGAGGTACTCTTTTTCTCTAATGACTCTATATAGTCATAGATTTGTTGTTGTATTGGATCTATGCCAGGAGAAGCTCTACTTGGGCTGCCTTCAAAATTCTGTGGAAGAGAGTTTTGTGGAATTTTTTCATATGGAATACTGTCAGGAGACTGAACTGGGGTTTCTTCCTCTAAGTTTATAAACTGGGCCTCTTTTGATTTCACTTTCTTCACCTTGCCTCAGATTCTAGAATTCCTTCTCAAATTTTAGAAGCTTATGGTTTCTTCTTTTGTGTCCTTTTTCCTCTTTCCTTTCTCCTTATTTTTCTTGATTTGTTCTTTGATCTTGGTTAGTCTTTCAGAAAGAAACTGTTCATCTTCTTGAGGTGATGAAGGTTCAGGGATGTCCTTATTGATTTCTTCAACCCTTTCTTTCATTTTTCTATTCTACTTAGTCTGTTTCCTAACCTTTGGTTTAGGAGCTATTTCTGCATCATCTTTTTGGGAGGAGCTTTTAATGCTGATATTTCTTCTTCTACTTCTTTTGTCAGGACTTCCCTCAGATAAATCTGGAGCATCTTGGAAGAAATTCCTTGCCATGAAGTCTTCCCATGTATCCCCTACGCTTCTCAAATGAAATTCAACTAAAATCTTCACTAGACCATGATGATATAGAGTGGTTTCTATTGATTCAACTTTCTTTTGAACATTTGTTGCCATTCTTCTCAAACTATTCAAAAGGAAAAAGGGAAGATTGAGGGTTCCATTCTCTATAAAATTCATTAACAATCTTATATGATAATCATACATAGACCCAAACCTTCCTTCACACGTAATAAATTTTTGCAGTATTAACAACATGCTACTCCATTTGTTTTTGAGTGCAGAAATTGGATTCCCTTTTCTAAAGAATCTAACATCCATACCTAGGTCCAAGATTCATCATGAAACTTTTTGTTTTTAAACCACCTTTCTCCTAGTCTTGGGAGTCCTGTTGCTTCTACTATGAAGGACTTGGTAACTGCAAATTTGATATCCCCTATTTCCACTTCAGTGCCATCAAATGACCTGGAAAAGGATATAGTGATTTCCTTATGGTAGCCATTAAATTTTTCAATAAAACTTAGCCAACCTGCCTTCTGTAACATTCCCTTCAGCTATGGAAACCCCTCCATGTATTTTACCCCTATGGGTTCAGTTCTAACAATAAGCTCCATATCCTTTGTTCTCGGTTACCCTTCAAAATTACTTTCACTGTCTAAGAAATGGAATGACTATGTATATGGAAATAAGAAGACTATGTATGCAAAAAAATAGGGAGACTGTGTATACGAAAATAAGAAGACTGTGTATATGGAATGACTGCGTATATGGAAATGGAGTGACTGGGTATATAGAAACAGAACAACTGTGGATATGGAAACAAAATGAGTGCATACACAAAATGGTTGTGTAAATATGAGAGAAAAACTTAAGAGTTGGCATGTAATAAATAAACAGTCAAGGTTTGAAGAGTTGTATATAGCTAGGTCACGTCATTAACCTGACCGTTAACAAATGTAGATGTGGAGGATCGGTTAAGTACAAGTTATGGAGTTTGAAGCGGAGATCAGTTATGAAGGAATCATTGGACTGTTTGTCATTGAAGGCAGAAGATATGGCAGAGACATCGTGGCAGTCAAATCACATCATGATTAATTAAGGAGACATGTGATCATACATGTTATACAAGCTTATGTTTCTAAATTTCTTTTTGAAATAAATTTTTGTATTTTACCTTTGGAACCTTTACCTTCCGCTTGCTAATATTTTGATGTTTGCTTCATAGGTGCTTTAGGCATGATTGGTCTTCAAAGTTGATCTTTCTTCAATTACCTGCATACAAGATTTTATTATGAACTAGACACTTGTGCTTCGACTGATAAACAAACTGTTGCTGCAGAACACGATCAGCTGCAAAACGTGGAAACAACTGTAGAATGTGAAACAGAGAGTAAAATATGGCTTATGAATGAATGAAATGGAAATGACTGTGTAAGTGAAAATAAGACATGATGATAAATGAAAAAAGGAGATGAAAGAAATGTTGGGAAAGGAAAAATTTATTGGTGAAATATGGCAATTGAAAGAAGTGAAGCTGTAAAAGTAAAACAGAGTGAAATGAAATGAGACAATGAGTTTTGCAGAATGCTGAGTGACTGTGGCTTTTTTACACAACTTTTTTCAGAAAGGAAATGGAAAATATAGGGTGTCTGAAACTTTTGATTTTCACCCTGTTTTTTTTTGTATAAACATGCCAATCAATGATTGGTTTTCAACCTCATACAATTTTATTTAATTTATTTTTTTTAGGAAAAACAAAGACTAAGTTGGTGGAGAAGAAGGATTCTTCTTCACTAACTTCATTTCAGAATTGTTCTGGAAGATCTTGATGAACTCCTCCTTTAAAATTGGTTTTTGATATATTTTCAGTCTATGACCATTCACAAGAAGAGGAGTTTGACTTTCATCTATTGTTCTGATCCTCACTACTCCATTACTGAAAACTTTTTCAATCTCATATGGCCCAAGCCAATGAGTTTGAAACTTCCCTTGAAAATCTTTAAACTTTGAATCAAATAATAGTGCCCAATCTCCCTCTTGAAACCTATTGTCCTTGATGCATTTGTCATGTCATTTAGCCCTCTGTTGTTGGACTAGACCAGTCCTTTGAACTACCTCTTGCCTAATTTCATCAAGTTCATTTAATTGCTCCAGCGTATGTTTTTGAGCCTCTAATAAATCCATCCCCAACTGGATTGCCATCTTGAAAGTTCTGATTTGGAACTCTATAGGGAACATGACTTGTTTCCCATAAACAAGTTCATAGGGTGTATGTCCCGTTGTGTTCCTCCATGTAGTTCTATAGGCCCATAAGGCTTCAGGAAGTCTTTCTGCCCAATCTATTCTATGTAGATGCAAAATCTTGGTGAGGATTCCTTCAATCACTTTATTTGTAGACTCCACTTGACCATTTGCTTGTGGATGATAGGGAGTAGATTTCCTATACTTGATCTTGCACTCCTCCATAAGCCTTTCCATCATGTTGGATGTGAATTGAGATCCTTGATTTGTCACAATTTCTGTTGGAACACCAAAACAAGTGAAGATGTCCTCAAAAAGAAAATTAACTACAGATTTTTCATTAGCAAAAGGTAATGATTTGGCTTCTACCCATTTGGTGACATAATCAGTGCATACCAACATATACTTTTTCTGCTTAGATGGAGGATTAATTGGTCCAATAAATTCTAAAGCCCACTTTTCAAAAGGTTCGATAAGTACCTGAGTTTGTAATGGCATTTTATTTGAGGGAGAAGGTTTCTCTACCCTTTGGCAACTGTCACATCTTCTAACATATTATTTAGCATCTTTGAAGATGGATGGCTAATAACATCCTAAAAAAAGGATTTTATAGGCTATCCTCTTGTCAAAAAAGTGTCCACCACATGGCTCATCATGACATGCTTTGAGAATATCAGGCATTTCATCTTCCTTGACACACCTTCTGATCATAAGATCTAGCCCTGTTTTATACAATTCGTTAGTGATCCATGAATATCTTTCACTTTCTTGAATAATCTTTCTTTTCTCTCTAGGAAACAAATGTGAATGTAACTTCCCTGTAAACAAGTAATTAGCAACATCTGCAAACCAAGGAGTTTGAGTAGTTATTGCAAAAAGATATTCATCGGGAAACTTATCTTCAACCAGAGAGTCTTCTTTGATATTCTGAATCCTAGATAAGAAATCAGCAACTGTGTTTTGTTTTCCAGGTCTATCTAGCACAGTAATGTTGAATTCTTGCAAAATTAAAAGCCATCTTGTAACTCTGCCATTAGTAATTGGTTTATTCATCAAATATCTAATTGCAGAGTGATCTGTATGAACAAAGGTTTCATAGCCTGTTATATAGTGTCTGAACTTGTTAATTGCATGAACAACAACTAAGAATTCCTTTTCAGTCAAATATAATTCATCTCAGTGGGAGTCAAATTCTTACTTGTATAGTAAATGGCATAAGGAATCAAATATTTTTGTCCCAATACAGATCCCAGAGCTGTATCTGAATCATCTGTGGAAACATGGAAAGGAAGTTTCCAATTTGGACCTCTTAAAATAGGTGCTTTAGAAATTTTTGCTTTCAAGGTTTCAAATTCTAGTTGGCAATCAGGACTCCAATGGAATTCACAATCTTTTGTAAGAAATTTGAAGAGTGGAGATGTTATTTTAGTGAAGTTTTCTATAAACCTTCTATAGTATCCTATACATCCTAGAAAAATTCTAACATCCTTTTGGCAATTTGGAATTGATAACTTAGAGTTGACTTCTACTTTAGATTTGTCAACTTTAATTCCATCTCCCGAAATGTGATGTCCTAAAACAATACCTTCTGTAAACATCATAAAACATTTTTCATGGCTTAGTGAAAGGTTTATTTCTTTATATATTTTAAGAATTTTTTCCAAATTTTCCAAAGCTTCTTCAAATGTGTTTCCATAGACTATAAAATCATCCATATATACCTCTACATAATCATGTATTAGATCAGAAAAAAATTCCTAGTGCTGCTCTTTGGAATGTTGCAAGAGCATTACATAACCCAAAAGGAAGTACTCGGTAGCAAAAGTTCCCCATGGACAAGAAAATGTGGTTTTATCCTGATCCTCAGGTGCTACTTGAATTTGATTATAACCACTAAAACCATCCAAGAATGAGAAATACTTCTTACCTGCTAATGTGTCTGACACTTAATCTATAAAGGGTAAAGGAAAGTGATCTTTAAGGGTTTCTTTATTCAATTCTCAGTAATCAATGCACACCCTCCATTTATCATTCTTTTTAGGCACAATTACCAAAGGAGAAACCCATTGGCTATCTGAAATTGGGTAAATGAAGTTTACATTGAGTAATTTTTGGAGCTCTTATTTTACAATTTCCCTAAGATTTGGATTCATTCTTCTCTGAGGTTGTCTGATTGGTCTACTATTTTCATCAATATAGATATGATGGATGCAAGTCTTAGGATCAATACCTTTCATGTCGGTGTACTCCCATGCAAATGCAGTAGAATGTTTTTGTAATGTTTTGGTTAGCTCTTCTTGTTGTAGTTTCTCCAAGTTTTTGTTTATGTTCAATGTCCTACTTGGAAAATTTTCAATTGTAGAGCTACCAAACTCTTACATATAATAGAGAGACATCTGCGTAGATGACAAGTATTCAACATTAGATTTTTCTTGAAATTGTGCATGATCATATTCTGAAAATGTTTCAAAAGTTTCCAATGTATACAAAATTTGACTATCTTCACTAATTTCTGACATAGTAAAGAGAGGTTGAATATCATCTTCATCAACAATCCATTCCTTGTCATCTATTTCTGTGATTACTTTTGCTGGAGGATACAAAGCAAATTTCTTTGTTTAATTACCATCAGAAATATACATGTCACTAGATCTAGAACTAATAAGAGCATCAGTTGTGGCCAGCCAAGGTCTTCCTAATATGAGCGGTTGTCCTCCTAGATTATTCTTGGGAGTTAAGATCGTGAAATCAATAGGATAATCCCAAGAATATAAGGAGACTGAAATATCTTCTAGTACACCATCTGGTTTGATTACTGATCTATCTGCAAGTTACAGTAAGGTAGGTGTGTAAAGAAGATTAGGAAGTTTAAGCTGCTCCATAGTTTGTCTACTCAGGATTTTTATTGTTGCCCCTAAGTCAATCAATGCATTTGGAATTTCAATTACATTTATATGTGTTTTGACAATTGAACTCCCTAGATCCACATACTTCTATATGGAAATTTTTTCCCATAATTATGTCTACTATCTTTCCTACCAGGTGAAGTCTTTTTGTTTCCTTTGATTTTCTTCCTGGTCTTTTGATGCTTAACTCCTTTATTGTCTTGGCTAAAATTGGAATTTCTCTAATGACTTGTAGCAAAGGAATTTTGATACAGACATTCTTCAATTCATCTAGAAAATCATAATTGGGCAACAAGATTTGTTTTTCTACCCCTCTATCAATTTGTAGTCGCTCGGGAAAAGGAGGTGTATAAGTAGATGCTGGTTGCTCAATGATAGGAGTTGTGTTCATTGGTTCTTTTTATTTTCCTTTTTCAATGTTTTGGTTTTGGAGAGATGTTTCCTCAAAACTTTTATTAACTTTTAGAGAATCTTCCTTAGAAGTGTCTTGTTCTTGAATAACTACAGAAGGTCTTTCTTTTTCTAATACCCGACCAGATCTTAGTTGAACATCATTAAGATCTAGAGGAGTAATCATGTAAGTTGGAAATTGTTGTCCTTCTACCATGTAAGCATTCTAAGGGTTTTTATTGTTGGGGTTTGGTAATGGTTGGGCAGGTATCTGATTTGGTTTCTGCTGAAATGGCAGTAAGAGTTGAGGATTTTGACTTTGTTGTGGGGGTTGTTGTGGAAATGACAATGAAAGTTGAGGGTTCTGATTTTGATGTTGTGGTTGCTGATTTTGTTGCTGAGTTTGTGGGGAGGATAATTTTGATAGGATGGAGGATATTGATAATATTGAGAAAATCTCTCATAAGGATTTTGTACCCCTTGTGCCCACAATTGAGATTAATACTGAGATTGAGGTTGAGGCCAAGGTTGCTGACAAGGATTCCAATTTGGTGGGGGTTGAAGATACATTGGATTGTTAAATCCCTGATTTTGTGGCCCTTGCCAAGGTCTTCTTGCAACAAAACAAAGAGGTTCTACAGAATTTGGGATTATTTCCTCTTGAAAGACAACCTTAAGACCTGGAATTAAGGGACAACCCTTGGTCTCATGACTTTCTGAACAAATCATACCAGTTTCTACAATTTTTGCATTTAAAGGGCATTCCCTTAGAGCATGTTTCTTTCTGCATTTTGGGTAAAAAATCGCTAAAGCATCAGCCTCTGTTTTCTGCTTGTTTTGAATTTTAAGGGTGTCTCATTGCTCACTAAGGCTCCCTAGAATGTCAGTTTTGAACTCATCAAGCACATTGCCAATTTCTGCCCAACTTACAGATCCAGTTGCAGATTTGTTTGCTCTAATAAGAGAAGGATCTCTCGGCCCTTTCCCTGTTTTAGATTTCCCTCTTGGGAGATGAACACACAGTTCTCCTATATCACTCAATGGAAGTTAAGATATATCTCCCTTCCCCATCATGTAAGGATATCTATCCACTCATTCCTAATGGCCTTTAACAAAAGAGATTTCAAAGTTTCTTCATCTAAATTATTCATCTTTGCTCTCTTCAAATTATAATTGAATCTCTCAATCAAATCTTCTAAGTTTTCATCCTCTCTTTGCATCATTTTGAACACCTCATTAATTTACGAGTTTTATGTTGTTTTGGGGGTTTTTGATCCTTTAATACCTAATGATTTACAATGTAGTTAGAAAAATCTTAAATCCAACTTCTGTAAAGACCGCTAAGAACCTAAAGAAATGAGAGCTAAAAAGGGCTTAAGTAAGATTTGGAAGCAAATTCTAATCAAGAAATGAAAATAGAGTTTCTATTTCTAATCATATCATTATTTCCAAATCATGAGCTACAAACTAAAAAGTAAAATTGCAACTACTGTCTATTCAATTACAAAAAAAACAAGACTAACTGGAATACTGAAAACTGAAAGTGAAATTGCAATTATTTATTATGGAAACAGAACTAAATGAAATACTAAGACTGAAAATGAAATTGCAACTAATCTACTATGGAAGCAAAACTAAATGAAGTGCTTAGTTACTCTGCCTCTCAATTTTGGAGAAAAACCTCTTTGTGATGAAATTTTGAGGAATTATGTACTTCAATATTCTAAGAGAAGATAAATACAAAAATGCAGAAAAGACTCATTGCATGAATGAAGTATTCAACCACTTAGTTTAATATGAGTTATCAACTAGAAGGGCTCTTTAGAAACATTCATCTACACCATGAGTCAATAAACTAGTAACAAAATGGCAAGAACTGTAATGGCATTGATCAGTCTAACTAAAAACTTAAAGACTAGTTAAACAATAAATAAAACAAACTACATTACACTAATGAATTTCAACTTCTAACTACTGATAAAAACTAGAAAGAAATTAAGCAAAAAGAAGCTATTCTGCATTAGTAACAAAATGACAAAAATTGCATTATAAACAAGGTTAGTATGAAAAATGATTATGAACACTGTGGAAGAAAAGATGAATTAATAGTTAACTAGAAAAGATAAAACAAAATGAAATAAAACCTCAGTCAACACAGGGGCCTTCTGCAACTGATCAGGTTATGCGTACTTAATCAAACTCCAAGAGACTCCTTTGCATATCCATAAAACTTGCAGTCTTCATATTAAAAAAACACAGGAAATGAGTTTTTCAAAATTACAGAGCAGTAGTCTGAGCTTAATACATGAAGAAATTTGAACTCCTTCTGAGTTCTTTACACAGATATTTATAAGAAAATTATGCAAATGTTTGTGGAGAAAAATAAGCTACAACCAAAAACACGTAGCAGACAGGCACACAAAATTTTCTTCCTGGGCTGCTGGAGACATAAATCTAAGATGATGGCTGTTGGATTCAGTTGCACAGATGGTTGCTGGAGTCCATGGGTTCAGGAAGTTGTTTCGAATCCCATCACTGTGAAACGTGTTGATTATCCTCAAAATAGAGTCTTGTTGCCTTCGGTATCTTCGTTTGACTTCTCCATTGACTAGAGTCTTATACCATCTTCCTTATTGACCTAGGCTAGGTGAATAGGACACGACCCATGTCATGATGATTTCCAAGTTGCCCATGTAGTTTTTTTCTCCTTCTGACACCTGGAACCTGTTAAAGCATGGAAGTAGCTGCAGAACAGCAGATTAGCTGCAAAATAGACTATGTTCCGTAGCTAAAAGACAAAAATGTATTCAAACAACAAAACATAAAAGCATAACATGTAAATCACTAAATGTCTTCCTTAAGGAAATATATATTGGTCATTGATGATAGGAATGCATTTTCTTCATGGAAAAACAAAGAAAATGGATAAGAAGAGTTGCTAAGGAAAGGGCAGTTTTGAGACTCGACAGTGTGTTACAAAGTTTGTTAGGTTGCATTGACTTTTAATAAATTAAAAAATTTATATTCATGCCAAGTGGTTCCCTGCCCACCAATTTCATGGGGATTTGAGATTATTCCAATTCTAATAAACTCCTCCATGATAAGTTCCTCGTTATTATTTATAACATTCATTTTCATATAAGCAATTTTTATTTAGCAAAATGGTTCGTTACTTTAAATAAATTTAAAAAATTAGATTCATGCGAAGTGGCTCCCCGTCCACCAATTTCCTAGGGATTTGAGATTATTCCAATTCTAATAAGTTCCTCCATGAGACTATTAAGGAAGGTTCGAAGACACGAGAGGAAAGGAATGAATACGATGGCGGAAAAGAGGTTTTTTGCAAGCGTCTCTCATGCAATTTTCCAGTCCAACGTCTAGGGAAACATTAGAGAACTCATCCCTGAATCCGCCTGACTTCACAGCATATCCACAATATTTTTTTTGGTCTCGACTGGATAGTCCCCTGTGCATCCTTACCATGAATCAGAACAAGAAATCTCTGCAACTGCATGGTCTATGTTTGGATTCTAGTTGATCCTCCCTCCAAGAAACACAACATTATCTTGAGATCTGTCAAAGATATAACAGATACGGTCATCCAAAAGACCGATCGAATAACTCGTCAGCTAGATTCAAATGTTTGTACACATCTTTGCTTTGTTCTACTCTAGATTACAGTCCCTAATCACAAGGAAGGGTATGTATGGGAAGCACTATCAGGAGCCTGGAAAACACAAATTTATTTGATGTCCCTACCAGATGAAATACAAACAACCATATTCCAATAGAAATGAGGGTTTGCAAATAAATCCATTCCTTTGAAAAATTGCATACTCAGTCCTCCAAGGAACATCAAGCCTGATCCAACATTTATTTTCAAAGATCTTGGCTCCTATGTGGATATTTGGCACCTGAAGTGGACATAAATGGAGTGTGACCCAAGGAAAAGCTTCCATGGCCTAGATCCAACGATTCAAGTAATAGAGAGGAGACCACTTTGCCTAGATCTATCAAATCCAAAACTTTCAGCAAAAGATCAACCCCTTTTTCGAACAAAACCACTGACTACTGATCTAGATTTGATTCAAATCTTTATCAAAACACCGCAAGGAAGGAATATCTGCAAGCGAATATGGAAGGGGAGGCATATTCAAGAATTAAAGTGCGAAATCCAATCTCACCTAGGCATATCAACATGCATGCAAAACTTGATTTATACAGGACAAATTTACAAGATAATTGCACGTTATAGGATTATGGTATTGTCTCAAATTCAACCATCATCCTCAATCTGAGATTGCGAGGTGGATGCTTTAGAACCAGCTCAAAGGGCACAGCTCTTTCAAAGACACATTCAAAGGGAAGGATAAAGCCCAAACCAAACCAGCATCACCTCCAAAATTACATGGGCCCTATATCGTGGAACAAAAATCCCAGATTCCAGCCTTAATAGTCTTAGTGCCTGAGGTAAATGAGCTATATTCAGATTTCTATACCATAGTAGTCATATGTAGATTTAATGGATTTTGGCCTAAATCAGACATTCTACACCAATGGATATTTTCTACATGGACAGCAAATTGTCAAATCCATTTATCCTCCAAGGGGGTTTTTATTGTCAGATTCAGCACAATTAAAGATAAGGAATATGCCCGCAATGAGGGACCATGGTTCTGGGGTAATGCGGGACTCTTCATGATCACTTGGTTCCCAGGTTTTGATGCCACTACTATGGTGGTATCTAAAATCCCTGTATGGGTCAGGTTACACAACATTCCACTACACTTCTAACATCATAAAGTATTAGAAGGCCTAAGCAACTCCCTGGGTAAATTTCTCAAGATTGATGCGGATAGACTTTCAAGAGGCATATTTACTTTCACCATAATATGCATCGAAGCAGATCTTAGCCAAGGATTACCGAATTGTATAGTATTGATCCATAATAATATACAGTGGAATCAACCATTAGATTACGAAAATATGGCTTTTTGACGCTGTGGATGCCTACAAACAGGTCACCTTCACAGTGCTTGCCCACAAGCTAAAAATGAACCCAAAAGAAATAAGAAACAATTCAAAAAGCCAAAATGTTGGCAATGCACTGAGCCCCTGGAAGCAGAAGCAAATGAAGAAGAGACAACAGAAAATAATGCATTCAATGATGTACAGAACTTTTAGAACAACTCTCAAAAGGACAATATAGAACACATGTTTGCTTGCATTTCGAGGCCCAACAACCCTCCACAACAACATGAGTCACACACATCAAGAATGGAAGTAAGTGGTAACAAATGGCTTCACAAATTAGAGGGATCTGATTCTGACAAAGAATATCTAACAAATTCAAAAGAGAATCAAATGTCCATTGTGACATCCACTCCCAACACTGGTGGTTGGCGAAAAGTGGAAAAGAAGAAAGGTAGAAAATAATAGATCAAATGTATTTTTTAGTTTGTTAATGGATTCTAAGAAATGAGGATCAGATAATATGTAAATGCTTTTCAACATTTACAACATGTAATTATGCTCATTATGAATAAAATTACGATTTTTCCTTGGAAAAAAAAAGTTCCTCTATGATAAGTTCCTCATTATTATTTATAGCATTCATTTATATATAAGCAAATTTTATTTAGCAAAATGGTCCATTTTACAATAAGATGTGTAATTCCTTTTTTTAAGTTAAAGTTGACCCATAACCTTTTTATACATGGTTAATCAGGTAAATGTATGCATTGGTAAGGCATTCTTTTTGTTGCAATAGTTTTTTTTGTTATATTTACGAAGTCTTCAGCGATATCAACCACATTAATAGTTTTAATGTGGTTGTACTAGTCTATGGGGTTCATTTATTTTTAATTTTTCAACTCCTCTTATATATATATATATCATGAGTGGTTCACGGGTGGCCGCTACATCCACATGGGCAGATCAACCCCGAAGGGAATCTTTTAAAGCTCGTTGGCTAGACTAGTGGGGTCTAACCCCAAGGACATCCAAGAGAATTGACCCTGTGACCTCTCAATCGACAAGGTACTTAACAACGGGGAATCGACCAGTTGAGCTAACCCTTGAGGCTTCTTTATTCTATAATTTATTCAATTCCTTTAATAAATTAAATAAATTATTTCAATTAAATTTTTGTTACATTAATTCAATTTCACCAGAGTTGAAATAAATTTATTATTTAATTTATTTTGTTTATATTTTTTATATTAATTAATAATATAATAAATTAAGCAAAGCCTTTAGGTAGAAATCACATAAGAGAAATTTTTGGACAACGCTTTTCAAACCAAATGTTCGTATCTTTTTCACCATTTTTAACTATGAGATTCTATCTCTAACAATCATATTTTATCTTTTTATTTATTTATGGTTTAACACTCTTTACATCATTAAACTAGCTTTTTGTGATGGATGAAATGTTCACCAACACACGTTTTTAGAAATCTTCAACATCATCAAGCTATGAACAATGAAAATCTTCATAAAAAAAATAATTTTTTTTTTACTAAAACTTTATATTGAATTTCTTTATCCATTCAAAATATTAAATTGTTTCAAAAGAAAACACAATTTTTTCAAAAAATGTCAGTTATACCTATAAGTATATTTATTTTGAAATAAGGCTTCTAGAATTTTATTATGTGGATAAGGTTGTATATTTTGTGATAGAGTTTCTAGAATTTTAATTTAATTATAGATAATTATTAAAGTGATAGTTTTAACCTCTATATAATAGTCTAGAATGTTCATAATAGTATACACAAATTAAAGGTTGAGATTTATTTATTTATTATTATATGGGAAAACCTATAATATCTCAGTTGTCAAACCAATAATGAAGACATGGGTGATAGTTTTAACCTCTATATAATATTCTAGAATCTTCATAGTAGTATACAAAAATTAAAGGTTGAGATTTATTTATTTACTATTATATGGGAAAACCTATCATAAGTCAAACCAACAATGAAGACATCAATCACTCGTTGATGGCTAACTCGTCAGTTTTATTTAAAGAAAACCACAACCCCTTGATTACTAGATGGTGTTTAGTAAGGGGACACATTATCACTCTAGATCTTGGGTCGTTAACTTGTTTCCTTAAGTTTGAGGAAGACTAGCTCTTAGCGCAATAACTATTTTAGGGCATACTACTAGTTATACTAAATGTTGAAATTTATCTTTAAAATAGTTATGTCTTTTTAATTAAATCAACTAATTTAATAAATAAATAAATCTCATTTGAATAACCATATGAAGTGACTTAAGATTTTATGGGTATATGGAATTAGACCATGTCATTGTAATAAAACCTATTTACACATTAATAATCTCCATGATAAAATTAGAGTAAGCGCATTGATACTTATTATACATCAATACTTATAAATATTTACCAATCATTTAATTTACATACTATGTTAACTATACTTTTAATTTGAAAACATTCCAATTATTAAATTTATAGTTTTAATTTTTTTATTAAACATATTCTTTAAAAAAAGCTAAACATTTTATAATTCATTTTGTCTATCTATCATTATATTATCTTTCTTATAAAGTTTCAAAATATAAATTAAATTGAATTTTAAAAATATCTTATATCTTAAAACAAATTCAAAAAAGGCCAACAACCAAGCTAGCAACATCAAGCACCTAACCACCTTAACTAGGAACACCAACAACATAGGCACACAATTTTACAATAGGCACACCATTTTACAATCCATCATGAGTTGATTAGATCTTCATGTATTTGGTCAACACTATTTGATGATTTGGTTTATCTACCCTATCATAACATAAGAAAAACACATGACCTAAACAAAAACATATATATAACTAATTATAAAAGTCTATATTCTTAATTAAAATATTATTATGATGATGATTAACGTCCACATAAACATAAACATATATTCTAATTAATTATAAAATCTACATTTTAAATATTTTAAAAATAAAACTTTATAAATAAAATTATTTTCCACCTTTTCATTTCATGTCCTATCTCCCTTCAGCTCTGGAATGAGATAACTGCTCTGCTAAAATTAAAGGACCACTGGGGGGTTGCTCCCGTTGATATTGCCTGGGAATCCTGGTGGAAAAATCACTCTGAGGGAAATCTCAGAAACCTACCTCCTATTTTCTTCTGGGGTATTTGGATTGCTCGTAACAAGAGCATTTTTCATGATCAGAGCATCCCTATTCCAATAATTGCATCTCAATGTGTGGCTATTTACACAGCTATTCCTCCTCCTGAACCAAAAAGCTCTCAGAACCGGAATTCCCCCCCTGATATCAAAGAAGGTATTCCATGGGCTTTCTTTGATGGGGCTTCCCAAGAAAACAAAGCAGGCGCAGGATTTTGCATTCACCTCTCCCAAGATCATCTTCTCAAAGCTTCTGTGGGTCTTGGTCAAGGAACTAACAACTACGCTGAACTGGCTGCTCTTCGACTCCTCATGTGCTGGGCCATAAAAAAGAATTTAATGTCTATTCAAATTTTTGGAGACTCGATGAATGTTGTAAATTGGGTCAATGGGAAATCAGTGTGTCACAATCTGGTTTTGAAACCCCTCCTTGAGGAGATTGTCTCTCTTAAATATAATTTTAATTGTGTCTCATTTTGCCATATTTACAGGGAACATAATGCAACAGCAGACCAGCTTTCTAAATCTGGCCTACAACAAGATATGGGGCATTGGTCTACAGAAGAACTTGCACAGGGGCGGTCCTCCTCATCATTGGTCCCTCCTTTTGATCCGCCTCTGTGACGACTTATCGATCCTGGCTTCTTCGCGAATGCATCGTTATATCAGTTTGTTTTTTCCATATCAAAACAGCGGATCTTTCTCTGCTGTAACAGCGGCTGTTTTCTTTATTATATTTCTGTCCATATATACTCCTGTATGTACGTGGTCGTTTTCCTCGCGTAGGAGGCCACAGGTCAGGTAACATTTTAGTCTATAACAGATGTAATATGTGGGTTTCTGTTACCCACCGCACTGCTCCAGTTTCTATCTCCGCGGACAGCTCAATGTTTTTCGGTTTTTAGATCGCTGGTTTATGTTTAAAATGTGGAGGTTGATCTACGATCCCTCATAGCTAAAGGTTTCCCAGCCTTATATATGGGACGTGGACACTAGTTGTATGTTTCTCTCTTCAGGATGAAACATTTTTGTACAAGGGATATAACTTTTTATATACTTAATAAAAAGTTATGCTTTTTTCATTGGAAAAAAAAAAAAA
>APFE031679147.1:213093-235507 GCA_000404065.3 Pinus taeda
TTGGTTTAATATCTAACTTATCTACCACACTATTTAGGGTGAGGCGGCTATTAACTTTTTCTTCTAATTCTTTAATCGTGTCCTTCATTTTAAGACCCTCTAAGGTATCAACGTCTCCTTGCTGGGATGGTTGGTTAGTATCTTGGTTTTGTTTTTCTATAATGTGCAATCTAGTTTCCATTGCCTCCATTTTATTCTCCAGTAGTTCTATTTTATTTTCTATTTGTTTTTGGATAGTGTTTTCAAGAGATGGAAATTTGTTTTCCAGCACGGCTTCTAACTCTTTTTGTAACTTGGCTTCTCTTTCTTCTCTGCGTTTCTCTAAAGACTCTATATACTCATAGAGGCCTTGTAGAGTAACTGTGCTAGGTCTGCCCTTGGTAATATTTGGTAACTGTGGTGAAGTATTCATACTTGAAATTATATGAGCAAATATGTATTAAAAAAGAAAAAGATAAGGAATGTGTGCACCTGATATCTGAACCTGATGTGCGAGCCAAGATCTCCAAGCTTTGGATTGCGAGCTTTAAAAACCAAGAGACTGTTTATATATTGCCGAGACGAGACTGTTTATATATCTTCCGAGTCTGCTTATATATCACCGAGACTGTTTATATATCACCGAAACTGTGTATATCGCGAGACTGTTTATATATCACCGAGACTGTTTCGCGAGACTGTTTATATATCTTCCGAGACTGATATATAACCGAAACCGGGACAAGATCTATTTATAATATCACCGAGATCTGTTTATATATCACCGAAACCGGTGAACCGTTTATACCACCGGAGGCGATCACCGAATGTTTATATCACAGATCTGTTTATATGCAACCGAACCGTTTATACAACCAGAGGTGATCACCGAATGTTTATATCACCAAACTGTTTATATGCGAGACTGCACCCGAACCGTTTATACAACCAGAGGCGATCACCGAATGTTTATATCACTGAATGTTTATATTACAGATCTGTTTATATGCAACCGAACCGTTTATACAACCGGAGGCGATCACCGAATGTTTATATCACAGATCTGTTTATATGCAACCGAACCGTTTATACAACCGGAGGCGATCACCGAATGTTTATATCACAGATCTGTTTATATGCAACCGAACCGTTTATACAACCGGAGGCGATCACCGAATGTTTATATCACATATCTGTTTATATGCAACCGAATCGTTTATATGCAACCGAACTGTTTATACAACCGGAGGCGATCACCGAATGTTTATATCACATATCTGTTTATATGCAACCGAACTGTTTATACAACCGGAGGCGATCACCGAATGTTTATATCACATATCTGTTTATATGCAACCGAACTGTTTATACAACCGGAGGCGATCACCGAATGTTTATATCACATATCTGTTTATATGCAACTGCACCGAACTGTTTATATGCGAGACTGCACCCGAACCGTTTATACAACCAGAGGCGATCACCGAATGTTTATATTACAGATTTGTTTATATGCAACCGAACCGTTTATACAACCGGAGGCGATCACCGAATGTTTATATCACAGATTTGTTTATATGCAACCGAACCGTTTATACAACCGGAGGCGATCACCGAATGTTTATATCACAGATCTGTTTATATGCAACCGAACCGTTTATACAACCGGAGGCGATCACCGAATGTTTATATCACATATCTGTTTATATATCAATACCATGGAAACTATAACTCATTTCAAAATCAAAATATTTTATAAATATTTATAACAAGATTCTTAACCATGGATATCTACCATCATTTTATCATAGATATTATTAACTTGTAAATAAGCTTTATTACAATACCATGGGCTAGTACCAT
Source organism: Pinus taeda (assembly GCA_000404065.3). NCBI lineage: Eukaryota > Viridiplantae > Streptophyta > Pinopsida > Pinales > Pinaceae > Pinus > Pinus taeda. The sequence continues at coordinate 214,936 of APFE031679147.1, forward strand.
AGCTTATCAATACCACTTGTCTAAAAACTATAACTCATTTCAAAATAAAAAAATTCTATAAATATTTTATTTTAATGTTATTTATATCACATTTTTGGACACACTATCTCTAGCTCTGTGTCTATTACCACTCAATTATATATATAATTATTTATATTATTTATTTATTTTAATTTTAAATAAATTTGATATGTATAAATTTAAATCCAAAATAAAATTATATATATAGTACATAAAAATTCTTATATCGCAAAAGATTACGAACAAGCTCATATTTATGTTAAATTTTAATATTAGATTTAATATTATATTTATTTAAAATTATATTTAATTATATGTAATTAACTTATCTACAATATAAGTTTATATAAATTTAAAATTATTATTAAAACATATATTATCAATAAAATTTTTATTATTATTAAAATTATTAATAACTTTTTCATAAAAGATAGGTACTAAGGAGAGTTGCATTTACACTTGTTACATATAATAAATTTGAAAGAAATTATGATAATTAGAGTTATTTTAGGTGGTTGGGCCAAATGGTTGTGATCTTCCCCACCAAGGTTTAAACCATGCTACTAATATGATGAGCTATAATGCTTTGGATAAATATATTGTATTGACTTTCATGCTTATGAATATTGTTATATTGGCTTTGAGTCTTGTAAACTCTTAAATGAGTATACCTATACCCTGAACCTCACTCTAGCCCTTGGGCAAGGAGGGAGGTTGATTTCTTTCCTTCAAATATATATATATATATATATATAACAACTCTACCTAGCATAAGTCAACTAGGCAAATTGTTACTTGGAAGAATGAACTCCCTTTCATTTGAAAACAACAACCCTACTTAGCATAAGTCAACTAGGTACATTGTTACTTGGAAGAATAAACTCCCTTTCATTTGAAAGACAAACTTGGGCAAGGAGGGAGGTTGATTTCTTTCCTTCAAATATATATATATATATAACAACTCTACCTAGCATAAGTCAACTAGGCAAATTGTTACTTGGAAGAATGAACTCCCTTTCATTTGAAAACAACAACCCTACTTAGCATAAGTCAACTAAGCACATTGTTACTTGGAAGAATAAACTCCCTTCCATTTGAAAGACAAATTGTTACTGGGAAGAATAAACTCCCTTTCATTTGAAAACAACAACATAAAAATATATACATAATAGCTCATAAACTCACTTTACTTATTTAAATATTCAAGCCTCCAAAAAGATGGGAAAATTGGTGCAAACCAATCTTTTAAATTGTAGCAACAACTATAAGGGAAATCACACCCCATGGTCTACTTTCCTCCCAACTAATGCAACACCTAGCACCAAGTGATGCTCCTCGAGAAAAGCTTAAATTCAATGAGCGCATGAGCTAACACCCCCTAAATCTCCAACACAAAAGACACACACTATGTAATAAACAAAAACACAAGGTCAAAAAATCTAACTGGATACAATAGTTGTGTGGTATAAAGGCCATTAGTCTATTACCCTACCACACCTCTTAGGGTATTGGTACACAAGAACACTACCAATCATGATTTTAGCACTGCAGAATCTCCAACAGTGTGGTTCTTCTTCCAATCAAGAGCCAAACTTAATATTAAGCTTTAGTATCGCTCTAAAGCTTAGTACATTCCTACCACCTCTGGCCCCTTAGGCAATGTATAAGTAGTATTCAAATTGCTCCAACTACAAACACAAGGTGGTATTAATTACCTTTCTTAAGATAATAACCATTAATCACTTCAAGACCAATCTCGTAATGGTAATCCACCCCTTCTCTATTACTAAGAACAAAAATATAGTAGTCTTTTTCAAGAAAATGTCTTTGTGATTTCCATTGCATTATTAAAATTCATTTGGGCTACTCCAAAATTAAGCCTAGGTCATTGTGGGTCATAATATCATAAATATGTATTTCCTCATTCTTTAAACAATTTTGTTAGCTTCTCAAGTAAGCATAACATTACACCACTGTACTAACTAGAGTTGGATGCACATGGATTATAACTATAAAGATATATCCTTTAATCATGAAAATTAACAAAATCATAATTGATAATGATAATGAATGGATTATAATCCTAAAATGATATGATATGGAATAACAAGCCACATGTGAGTAAAATTGATTGCAAAAAGTTCTTACATCCAAAGTTCTTGCATCTCAATTTGTGTATGCACATTTTTACTTTTGCAAAGAAGAAATTATTTTAACATCCGGAAAACTAAAGATAAATTTACTCTACTAAACAAAATATTTTTCGTTAAATTTAATAAATGTCGTCATAAACGGGATTCGTGTATCTAATTAGCTTAATTGTCCTCACCAAGTACCAACTCATGTGCTGACTGTGACAATTCCGTACTTTCACCGTTTAAAAAGAAGAGGATTACTTCTATCAATTGGCGCAGTCTTTGTGGCATATACACAATGTGTATGTAGCATAGCGTCCGCTATTTATCCGCCGCGATTGCGAGCGGTTAGTTATCGGAAAACGAAGTCCATCTATCATCCAGTTGTCTTGCAGTATATACAGTGCAGTATATACAGTGAATAATCAAAGGTCTTCGTTTTTCTGGAAATATACAGAGGTTGTATACATCATGATTCATCATCATCCGCAACAAACGACACAGTGCGGTTTTTCGGAACAAGAAGAGGTCAGTTTTCGATATTCTTGCCGTCCGTAAGAGCATTTCGGCGGTTTCATCCAGCTGTGATCCACGAAGCCGTCACCTTCGCAGACCTGCGGGCCGTCGTTTGACGGAAACTACGCTCCGGCGTTGTCGGCGTCAGGTCCCCTGCCGCGAAACCGCTTGCAGTTCGGAGCGGCGGCTTTGGAGATGGCGGAGAAGGAGAAGGGATTGTTTAGTCGCGTTGAATTCGAGAAGTGTGCAACAGTGCGATCTGGTTTGACCGTTCTGGATTTAGCGGCAAAAGAAAAATATTCTTCTGCTTTATATAAAGATTAGGATTTTGTTTTTGCGCGGGGTTAATGGCTTGACGAGGCGATTTTTTTACGGATAATTCCAAAATACAGCTGTATGCACAGCCTGTCACTGTCTTCACCTTCAACAAACACTTCTGGTTTTTATAAGCCGTTTTCGGCCGGTACCGAACCGCTTTTTATTTTTATTTTTCGAATCAGCCGTATTTTGTTTGGAAAGATGATTCGACTCCCCGTCTTCAAAATTTCGGCGGTTTTTGAGCTCGGAATGGATTGAAACCACGGTCTATAGCGTTTGTTTTGGTTTTGCTCGCTGTAATGCATGATTTATCTTGATTTGACTACAGCTTTAGGGATTTGTGTTGTCTGTTTATTTTCGAAAATAATTGTTCTCTCTTTATTCTTTTTCCTCTGTGCTGTGGTGCTGCTTTAATGTTTTTTTGGGGTTATAGAAGATTCGAGGTTTTCCGCATTTGTTAAAGAGTTTGTATCGCAGCCTTTTGTATCACGGCTGTTTTCTCGAAAGTTTTGATGATTTTACTGGTTCGGTGTTGTGCATTTTTCTTTTATTTTTGGACTGGCTTGATCATGGCTTCGGAGATTTATTGATTGTACGGTTGAAGATTGTTTTAAAACTGCGCTTCGAAGCTATCCGCGATAAAGATTTGCCTTCAATTCGACTTAAAGGCTTACATGATAATGAATTGAAGATTTTAAAGTGGGTTTCTAATTACAACCGTTGTTGATGTCATCTAGGCTTTAACGGCTGCATCACTTGCAACTTTGAAGGATGTCGATAGAGCCGTAAGCCATTTCTTCAATTTTGGTTTGCCTGAGGTTTTCCTTTTTAAAGTTTTGGAAGGTCTTGTTACGTCTGAAGCTTTTCGTTCTGGATGGCTTGTTGCGATTTTTTTAATATGTGGCAAATTTGGGACTGGTTATTATATGTTGTGTGAATGGCGGGATGGAGATTTTGAATACACGTTTCACAGCAGTTCCCCAAAACTGGTCCATTTGACGCTCACTAAACCCTACTTTGAAGCATTGCACCCTTTCCGTTTCTGCCGGTGAGTGCTTTACGTTTAGTTAGTGGTGTATAAAGGAGTGCCATTTAAGCACATGCAGTGAAGCCTTATTTTTAAAGTTTTATTGCCATTCCCCCAATTACCTTTCCCAATCTTTTGCATTTTTTTTTTCATGAGCTTTTCACCGTTTACAGTATTATGTTAGGTTTTTGTATTTCGAGAACTTTGTCTCTCAGAATCCGGTGATTGTTGCTTAATCGACATTTAATGGATGCTGCTTACAAGATAATCGCAAAAACTTTGTCCGGTTAAGGACTAAGTGTGTGTATTCGTAGGTTTAGGGTGCGGAATTAGTGTAATTTCTTCACCCTGCTAGATAAATACAACAGTGATTGGACGAGGATGACATTGGTCCCATGCCCCCGAACGATCCCAGGATTGAATGAGGCCTTAAGTTGCTTGAATCCTGAAGTGTACGGGATGAGAAAGTGTGATTTTATTATGTAAAGAAAGCTGTTCATACTTGATGGATCCTAGAGCTTTTGTAAGAGTATCAGTGGGAGCGCTTGGATTAAGAATACCCGTTGCATCAACAGACACTAGGAGCGGTGTGGAAGCGTTGCCCTCTCCTTGTCTCTGCGAAGTTCGGCTTAGAGGATTTCCTGCACAAACAGCATCAGTTCCCTTGGTTACACCTTCTGCCGGTGGCCCCGATCTTCACAGTATTGCTGCAAGATTCTATTTAGAAGAAGCTGATTTGTGCAAGTTGTCAAGTCCCGCCTGTTTCCAGTCATCCCAAGCGTATTTGGAATTAGTGATCTTTACAGGAAAGCATGGATGTCACGTAGGGAGTAGTAGTAGTAAGCAGATTGGGACCTTCAGATTGCAGGTAGGACCAGAATGGGGAGAGGGAAAGGCAGTGCAGCTTTACAATGGATGGACTAGCATAGGCAAAAGCAAGGCGAAGGGTGGAGGCCCTGGGGCAGAGCTCCATGTGAGAATTAGGATTGAGCCTGATCCCCGATACATCTTCCAGTTTGAAGACGAAACTGCATCTAGCCCCCAGATTGTGCAGCTGCAAGGCAATGTGAGGCAACCGATTTTCAGTTGTAAATTCAGCCGAGACAGAGGATGCCGTTCACGGTCAGTAATCAAACAATATAAGAATTGAGCTTGTTTTACATAGCTTTTTGCTATTACAGCCTATGGTTTAGTTTCTTGAAAAAACAAATAGGAACGTACAACATTTGTGACAATTGCATCTGACCAAATTTGAGATGGGGATCTCATGACAGCTAATTAAGGTTTAGCTTGTTGAACATTGCGTTTTGCGACTACAGACTAGTTCAATTCGTAACATTTTCGTCTCTCCATAGAAAATGAAATCCAGATCTTTTAACTTAACTTGGCCACCAGCTTTGGGTTTCAAGCATCCCATTAGTTGCATTTTAAGTTTCTTTATTCGACATTTAAAACATGAATTATGTCAAAAAATTGCAATTTGTCTTATTAAGCCCTTATTTTGTTTTTTTCCTTTCAATCAAATAGAGAAGATAATGCAAAATTTCAGAGGGAATATTTGTTAGCTCTTTTTTTGCTTTTAACATGAAGCTTTCATTATGGTCGTCATTCCAGTTTCCTGGTTGTCTTTTACACATGAAATTTTCAATTTTGGCTGACATTTTAGTCTTTTGGTTGTCTCCTCTCTCCCAGTTTCACTCAACTTGATAGTACTGCAAATGGTTGGTGTATTTCTCAAAACGGTGACAAGGATAGTGAAAGAAGGGAGCGGAAAGGATGGTTGGTTATGATTCATGATCTTTCTGGATCTGCTGTAGCTGCTGCGTCTATGGTAACCCCCTTTGTGCCTTCAACAGGTTCTGATTGTGTTTCTCGATCTAATCCTGGAGCATGGTTGATTTTGCGGCCAGACTCTTCTGGTGTTGATACCTGGCACCCTTGGGGTAGGCTGGAAGCATGGAGAGAGCAAGGTGGGAAGGACTATATCGGATGCAGGTTTCAGCTAGTTGCAGAAGGTGGTGCTCTGGCAGGAGTAAGTAATGGAATTGTTGTTTCCGAGACCCGTATTAATGCTCACAAGGGTGGAGAATTCCTAATTGACACATCAAAAGTGACACTTTCAGAATCTCCAATTCCAAGTCCTCATAGCAGTGGCGATTTTGCATTCAATTTTGGTCTGCAACTTTTAGGAGGTTTTGTAATGAACTGTCATGTACAAGGTGAAGGTAGGAGCAGCAAGCCTACGGTTCAACTGGCTATGAGGCATATAACTTGCGTAGAGGATGCTGCAGTTTTCATGGCACTAACTGCAGCCGTTGACTTGAGTATTGAAGCCTGCAAGCCTTTCAGTAGGAAACTGAAGAGGGGTATCCGAAATTGAAACAAGAATGACTTCACAACTTGCTTCCGCAATTCCCTCCATTTTTGATGTCTTTTAGATACCGAGTCTTTTCTTCAAACAGAACACCATTTAATGGTGAGCCTGGATGACATATTCAGATGGTGACTTCTTCACCATGGTCTGTCTATATACTAGCAATTTTGCCAGTAGCTGCTTATTTCTCATTCTGGGGATATCATTGTGTATAAATCCTGTGTTGGCAGTATCTCACTGTACATTTTCCAGGGTTATCTTGTTTCCGTTGATTGTGGATCTTGATGTTCATATGTATAATAATGCGTTTTCTGTGAAAGCAAGGCTGTAGTTTTTGAAATTAATAAGGTAAAGTATAAATGACGGCTTATGCTTTTATGCTTGTTCTAATATTTGTTTTCCATTGAAAACACATTTCCAGTTTCTATAACGCCACATTGACAATTCAGAGTTTCCAAATTAGTTTTACTTTCATGGTATAGACCTTTGTTCTGGTTTGCCAATCTTTTCCGGCATTCTTAAATATGAATATATTTTTTAATTATCTTGTCAAGGAAAGGGCGTGTGGGTGGGGGAATCTTAACGATGGCGGCCGCTGTGTTAAAATTTCAGTGTATGGTAAGCACCCCTGTAACTAATTGAAAATGAACTTAATCTGGAATGGGAGAAGACATTACTTATAATTTTATAACTTAAAAACTTATTGAACGTTGGCACATGTATGTAACATGCATGTGCATACCTACAGCATGCATACACCTTTGTCTACAAAAACAGTGTGCTACTCTAATAGGCTTCTCTGGTGCCCTTTACACTTGCCACAACAGTGCACAAATCACAAGGTGCATTGGATGTACAAGGAACTGTACAGAGTTGTTGCAAACTACTCGCTACACCTCGCTGAGGAGAAACATTGATTGAGCAGCTAACACCTCCTTTTTGAGGAAAGTTTGAGACACCAATGCAAGTTTCTTTTTCAACATCTCAATCTTCCCCTTTGCTAGGGGCTTAGTTAAAATTTATGCAACTTGATGATATGAACTATGAAGGGACACATGCAAGGACCATTGTGCTCTTTTTTGAACTGTCTATAATGAATCCAGACCATATCCCATAGCACTGTGAGAAATCATGAAACATTGGATCTTATCCCATGGCACTGCGAGAGATCATGAAACATTGGATTTTCAGAGAATTTGATACAACTTTGATTGTCACAAAAGGACGACAGTATGCTCCAAACTTTTGATGGCTTAGTTTTGCTAGTTTCACAACTAGCAGGGCTTGCTACTATGTACTTTGCCTCTGCGGAACTAAGTGCATGTGCACTGCCCCCTACTCCCACACGTGCACGGCAAGAGCTAACCAGCCTGCCATAGGGCATTAAATGACTGGTTAGCTGCATGCCCTTTAACTTTATAACACACTCGCGCGCATAATGAGATAAATGAAAACTAATGAGGTGTGTTATAAAGTTAAAGGGCATGCAGCTAACCAGTCATTTAATGCCCATAGCAGGCTGGTTAGCTCTTGCCCTACTCCCACTCCCTGTTGAAATGGGGTGTTGAAATGGGGTATTATACTTGGACTCACAATGGCACATACCCTTAAAAGTACCCCTTTGAATGATGCAAGATAATGTTTTTAGTAAACAGAAGTGTGTTCATAGTCAAGAGGGAATGATGCAAGATAATGTTTTTAGCCAACAATTTGTTTGATAACTACCAAAATCATATCAGTTCATTTTATTCAATATATGAGATTATTACCGAGAAAAGTATGGCAATAATCGTTGTATTTGATAAGTTAATATACACTAATATATATCTAAAGTACATTTTTCAATTTATGGTTATATCACATATTTAATACAGGTATTTGAAGGAGGTTTTGCCTGTCTGCAAAGCATTTAGGAATAATGTCCTACGCATGAGATGAAGTAAAAAATAAACCAACAAACCATACCACTTACAAGGAATTACATTAATAGATTGATCACCAACCAGTACCACCCATCCATCCATTGCAGAACAAATCAAACATCCATCACAGAACAAATCAAAGAAAGAAGCAAAATGCAAAATGAATGGCATCCCTTATTTATGGAATGTGCACATGTAGGGTGGCAGACTGTTGAGTTGCAACTAAGATTCTAAGAATGACAAATTTTCACTTTGATTTTGGTGCTTGATGATATAGGAGAATAGATTGTAAAATATATGTTAATAAAATGTTACAATTTTAATGTATATGGTAATTTTTTGTTTGTTAATATGAATTAGAAGAGTTTTTTTATTAGTTAGAGAAAAATAACATATAGCCTGGCTTTTTAAAATTGAGAAATAAGTTAAGAAATTGTTGCTTATTTTAAAAGGACTACAAATCTTGGCCTATCAACTAAAGATATTACAAAACTTACTAATTAACAACAAATTATCAAACGTTGACAATACCAATAATTACAACAAAGAACATACTTCTTCTCTAAAGATTTAGGATGAAAACTTTAGGGTTTCTGGGGTGGAGGAAATGCTTTTGATATTGGCATGACTTTCTTTGAAGGCTCTTGCAACCCTTTTCTCTATCCTCTTGACTATCTTGGGCAGATCTTTGAAAGATGTGTATGAACTCTTAAATGGGGATTTGAAGAACTCAAATTAGATTGAGCGTTATTTGTTTGATGCTTTGGCATGGATTGTGGATCTTTATAGAGCCATGCCTTTGCCAAAGTAATCGTGTGTGGAACATCTAGATCCATGTCTTCTAGAAGGTCTGTAGTTTCATCCTCTTCCATCATTGAGCTCGTTGCTCTTTTGGTAGAGAATTTTATAGAGTATTTTTTGGATTTGTTTCGTTGGGCTCTATTGGGTTGGTACTGGGGGTGGAAAATACTTGGGAATACATGTAGCAATGGATTGCATGCATTGGGGTCTTGTCTAGAGAGGAGAGAGAATTTGTTTTCGAAATTGTTGTTCGGATCGAAATTGTTGTTTTCATGACAACACTTGCATCTAAATGGGACATTTTCACAATCCAGTGTTTGTTTCTAAGGAGTATTTTGATAATAAATGTCTATTGAAGTTGGAAGAGGTTGTGAAATATTCATATAGACATGGATCCTTTCATAGGGTGTGTATTTTCCTCTCTTGGTTTTATTCAAAAAACTAGTAAAACTACCAATGTCTTTTGTTGATCAAGTAAGAGTGGAACTTTCCATTAGTCAAAAGAAAATACATATTGTACAACAACAACACCAGCTCTGTGAACCACTCAACAGACAGTTGGGTTGACTAATCAAAACTATATCAGGACTGTTGTCAAAACAATTCGTCCACTAGAGAGTACACAGAAACTACCCTGTCTATCTAACCGTCCTCAGAGTGGCGCTTTGGATAATCAGCACACACGAACCCTTAAGCTCTTGATGTCAAAAGTCTCGCTTATTGCATAAACCCTCTGATCGCGCTATATTTTTATTATAATCTGTTTATAATAAAAATAATCACAAACACGCAATAACTTACCTTTTCGCCCTTTCCCTTGGTCCTTGCCAGACTTCAAAAAGAATTCACCCGTGTTCATAACTTCATTGGGTTCGCTCCATCGCTATCAGCACATCACTTAACAACGTTCCATCGCACCTTCACTTAACCTTCCTTCACTCACCGATTAAACTGATCTCCACCATCCATTTCTTTCCACAATCCAACGGTCAATATCTTTTCCTGCTCAATCAAACTGCATGACACTCCTTCGTCGTTGATCTGTGCTTAGTGGCTCCGATGGTCCATAGCGATTTCGGGTCAACAAACAGCGCAGAGAAAACCCACTTGAAAAGCGGTTTTTTCCCCGCTGCTACGTGTCGCTTGGTTAGTGGAATCGGGCGGCTACCCTTCAATACCACTTACCATCCTTCCACTGCCCGAAATACCACTTAAGGTTTTGAGAAACCATCTCTTCACTGCGTTATCTTCTACGCTCTTTCAATGTGTGATGATCGTCGATTTGTTGCTCTGTCGATTGGACGGTCGACATCTATTACTTCCGCCATTCCTTAACCTTTGATCGTTTTTACAACCCAACACCGTGCAATCCTTCCTTTTGAGATCTGACGGTCAATAGCTCATTTCGGGCCATCAACTTGCCCACTTGATACTTTAACTTACAGACCCGATGAGAAACAAAACCACCTCTCTAAATTTTTTTTGGGTCTGCTTGAGGAATAGCCATCAATCATCTTTTCACCCCGAACACCGTGCGATCCCATCCTTGGATATTTGACGATCCAAGGCTGGTTTCAGGTCGGTAACTTGCCCATGCAACAATTTATTTTTTGGACCCGATGAGTATCATAAATCACCACACTAATGTTTTTCGGGTTCGTTTGAAGATTCAACCCTCGTGTGGTTTTCTGCCCGAAATCCGTAGGATGGTGGAGTTCAAGGCAATCTATGGTTCGCTGCTTGCCAACCAACCTGCTATTTACCCCTTGCGCTTGGTCTATTTTCCACTGTTTTCATCAGTCCCTCACTGTCGAATTTACATGTTCTGAGAATACTCTCTGTCTATGGCCGCCTATCTGTGACAATGCTCGCGCAATGTCCTCGAGGGTGTCAATGCCCAAGTATATCTTCTATTACTTCTTGAACAGAGCACTCCCTTCATTCGCCAAGTGATCTGCTAATTTATTGGTTGTTCTGCGTACATGAACAAATTGGAGTGTTCTCAGGGCTCTCAGGTGGGATTGTATACGTTGATAGACCTGTAGTAACCGCCAGTGTTTTGACACTTTTTCTGGTGTTGTACCGTTGCATATCTTCTTGACCGAATTAATTATCAATACAGAGTCTGCTTCTGCAATAGCATTGTGTAAATCTGACCTAATCAAGATTTCTAAGAATTGCTCTAAGGCCATGAGTTCCACCATATTATTAGTGGCATTCCCCAAATGACTATGAAAAATTATTTGTATGTATCCCTTCTCATCTCTTATGACTCCACCATAACCAGCGACTCTAGGGTTTCCTTTAGAGGCTCCATCTATATTGAATTTTAGAAAACCATGTGGAGGAGGTTGTGAGAATTCCTTACCCATTGTTGTATAGCTTGCGCTCTTGCTTATGCTCTAGGGGATCGGCCACTGGAGACCCAATTGCGAAAGTATATGTGCACCCTGGTTTAGAGGAAGGGTTTCGGGGGGTTTCTTTACACAGGTACTTACAGTTTCTTTGAGCTATTTTATAATCTGAGCTATGATGCTCTATGTTGAGTCAATTCTGTTCTTGAAAACCCTGTTATTGCGTTCTTTCCAAACATCCCAGATCAAAAACCCTGGAATCAAAGTCCTGGGTTTGTTGACTGTTTCATTTTTTGAGAAATAATTCCACCAATTCTTTGAAGTCCCAGTGACGCTGGATGCATCCCTGTCAGTTTGCCTGAATATTGGGCTACCCAATTCCACAAGGTAGAGGTGAATGGGTAGAGGTTGAGTAGGTGATCCATCGTTTCTTCTTGTAGACCACACCATTGGCATCTAGATGGACCAATTAGAGCTTTTTTCCAAAGATCTTCCCAAGTCAGAATCTTTTTATGATGCACCAACCACATGAACAATTTATTTTTTCATCCAGTGCGAGTTCTGCCATAGGTCTTTCCATATCTTATCAGGGTTTGGAAAGTCAAGCTCAATGGCAATTCTTTTGACTTCTTTGAGGTTGAAGTTGCCTTCATTGTTTCTTCTCCATCTTAGTTGGTCAGACAATGTAGATGTTAAAATCTTTTTTGGTTCCAAGATGACTGCAAGAGTTTCTGCTTAGACCTTCAAAGTGTTTTCTTCGTTGTATCCTAGGTTCTTCCATGTTCTCCATTTATCCTTGTATCTTGTTTGATCCCAGAAATCACTTACCTTGAGTAAATCTTTATTGTCAGTGTTATTCTTAAGATTGGCTAATTCTTTTCTACACAGGTTAGGTTCTTGCTACCAGTTATCCTCCCAAAACCATGCTAGGTTTCCATCTCTGATCTCCCAGAAACTATGTGTTGAACTGGTAAATCCCCTCTGCGGACAGAGGCGATCCCATTAGCCCAACACGGGTCTAGCAACAATCACACAACGCTACAAGCAGGTTCCTAATTGCATAAATCAGAGATCGATCACAATGATCTACCTGGAATCCAACGCTAGTTGTTGTAGAAGAAACGTCGTTCTCGTTCCTTTGCTCTGGCTGGTCACAATCCTCACGCTCCTCGTGAATGGACACCTGCACACGTAAAGAACGATACAAATACAAGCGTAAAATCCAGCATATGCAATTATATATCGGTCAGACAAGATATAACTCAAATACCATTAAAAGACACATGAGTGGAACCATAATGATAGTCGTCTATTAATCAGTAAAAACAGAGAAAGATTACAACCAAAGGTTCTGACGTTGAACCTCCTCTGACTGGGCCAACAGCTAAATACGCCTTGCAAAGTGACCTCTTCTCTCTCAATATTTTGGCAGCATAACTCTTCTATACTTCTCAATTCTCACTATCACTCCAGCATTATCTTAGCACTCACAATAGCTCTAGCAAAACTAGTTGGTTTAATGCAGGGTGACAGTCATTTATAGATGGAGGAGGAGGGAGTATGCATTGTATCAAGACACCTACTGAAGATTTAGCATTATCCCTGAATAGCCACTGAACTTGGTTGTCATGGATGAAAAGATGACACTCGACTACTTCCATGAGATTTTTCCCTCAGAGAATTCCATGAACAAAGAGGAAAAAACATATGAGTGCGCGTTGGCTAAAAATCATAACCAAATTTAGGTGGCGCTGGCTTTGCTCTATGACAGAGCGTCCATGGACGTGCCCTCTTTGGAGGAACTGAGTCATTGGCGCGGGTAAGACACTGTGGACCCGCGCTAATGGAAAAAGGGCACTTTTTAGGGCTAATCTGCAAAAGGTGTCTTCAGGGACTTTGAAGTTCATACTCAGGGAAATCCAATGCAAGTGTTTTTAAGTTGTGTCACTGGTCACAGGTCCATAAATGTGTCCTCCAATGTGCGAAAGCAAGGGTAACAGGGACGGTGACCAACGGTGACAAATTACTGCGTAACACTATGCTTCTGAATTATGGTTCTATTCTCCCAAGCACTGTTCCAAATGTGGGAGCCCTTGATGTGCCCAGACATCCAAATATGATCCATTTCTTGCCAATTGTTTGCATACTTCTGTTTCTAGATCTTGGCCCATGGGGTTGTCGACTCCTTTAGCCATCTCCACCAAAGTTTTGCCCCCAAGACTTTGCTAAGGGTTTCAGGGTCATGAAGCCCTAGACCCCCATGGTTTTTAGGTTTATAGAGCTTATCCCAAGCTACCAAAGCCCATTTCTTTTTCTCTTCCCCTTTTCCCTAAAGAAAGTCTCTTTGAATATTCCTGATGAGTTGCAAAACTCCTTTAGGAGCATGAAGCGCTGAAAACATGAAGGTGGGAATTGTTTGCAGGACAGTGTTTGTAAGCACTAGTCGTGCTGCTAAATTCAAAGACCTGCTTGTCCATTTCCTGATTTTATCCTACAGTCTATTAGTCATTGGCTCCCAAACTTCCTTTCTTAGAGGTTTATCAGTGAGAGGTATTCCCAGATATTTGGATGGTAACTAATCATTTTGAAAGCCGAGAATTCTGGAGAGATTTCTCTAAATAGCAATGTTAGTATTAAAAAAGAAGATTTTTGATTTGGTGAGGCTTACCTCTATACTAGCGGCCATAGCAAAGTCATTTAGGATTTGTTTGAACGCTTTAGCTTCCTTCACTGTGGGTGTACCCTGCAGCATAGTGTCATCCACAAATTGTTGATGAGTCCAGGCATCCCCATTCGGGGTGAGTTTGAGACCTTGGATTCTACCTTCTATATTGACGTATTTAATCGCTCTGCCTAATCCTTCCATCATGAGAACAAAGAGGAAGAGGGAGAGTGGATCTCCTTGTTGGAGGCCTCTCGAGGGCCTAAATGTTTTGGATGGAGAGCCATTAAGCAGGATTGAAAAATTAACTGTAGTAACAAGGGCCATTACCCATCTTATCCAGTTGTGGTCGAAGCCGTATGCTATTAGTACTTCCCTGATGTACGACCAGTTGAGCTTGTCATAAGCTTTCGCTAGGTCAAGTTGTATGATCATCTCCGCTTGCTTATTGCTCTTAAGAGAATGAACCACCTCGTGTGCTTGAATGATGTTGTTTAGAATTTGCCTTCATTCCACATAACCAATTTGCTCCTCAGACACAAGCATTGGAAGTAAGGGCTTGAGTCTGTTCACAATTACTTTGGAAATAATTTTGTACACCACATTGCATAAAGTTATGGGTCTAAATTTGTTTGGTGTCATAGCTTTTTCCTCATTTGGAATCAAAGCTATGAAAGAAGTATTAAGCACCCTCAAAATGGTTTTGGATCTTCTCGTTTCTTCCACAACTTCAAGGATATCTTGTTTGACTATTTCCCAGCATGCTTTGAAGAAGTCAACATTGAACCCCTCCGGTTCTGGAGCTTTCCCATTTTCATTTCTTTAATGACTTTAGTAACTTCTTCTTCAGTCACTGGCCTATTAAGATTGTAATTGTCTTCTTTGGTTACAAGCTTTGGAATGTACTTTGTGAAGTTGTTGATAAATTGTGATCTGTCTACAAGAGGCTCCTCTGCTATGCTTTGGAAATTTTGTACCAGAGCACATTCCATTTCTTTGTGGGTGCTAAGCTCTTTCCCTTGAGTGTCTCTGAGTTTTGAAATCTTGTTACATGACTTGTGATCCATGGTTGACTTGTGAAAAAACGGTGTTTCTGTCCCCTTCTTTAAGCCATTGCACTCTCGATTTTTGCCTCTAGAAGATCTCCTCTTGCTGGCATATGTCTTCCCATCCCTTTTGAAGAGTGTTAGCTTGCATTTTTCTTTCCTTGGTAAAGCCATCTGTGATAAGGCTTTGATTGATTCTTTGTAGTTTTTGTTCAACCTCTTTTTTAGCTTTGAAAATATTGCCAAACTCCTTTTTGTTCCATTATTTAAGCCTGAGTTTGATGTGTTTCACTCTCTGTTGTAGAAGGAACATATTAGTGCCTTGAATGGGCAAATCTTCCACCCACCATTTACCAATATTACTAATGAAGTCAGAGTGAGTTAGCCAGACATTTTGAAACCTTAAAGGTCTATTCTTCGGAGTGCCTATAAAAGAAGCTTCAAGCTGGATAGGCCAGTGATCTGAGCCTCCAAAAGGAAGGATTGATGTAGTCAAGTCAAGGCCAGTGAGAAGGAGGTCCTTCAAGATTATAAATCTATCTAGTTTAGAGGCAAGTTGAGAAGCCCCTCCCCTCTTATTGTTCTAGGTGAAAGTACCATTTATCATCTCCATGTCCACTAGCCTCATGTCGTTTAGGAAGTTTTGGAAGGCAATCGAGTCTCTGCCTAGTGCTCTAGTCCCGCCCTTTTTTTTTTTCTTTGTAAGAAATCCGATCATATTAAAATCCCCTCCCAGAATCTAGGGCATAATATGATGTCTCTCTTTCAACTCCTCCAGTGAGGTGAGAAACTTGAGTTTGTCTTCAAGTTTTTGAGGACCATAGACATTTGTGATCATATATATTTTCTTATCACCCAAAGGTTGGATCACCATTGAAAGGTAGTTCCTGGATGCTGAAGCATCCAGGATTCCAAGTTTCTGGGGATTCCAGAGTGTGAGAATATCGCCTACCGTTTTGTCTGCTTTAACTTCTAGATACTCATACTTAATGATCCATTTGCTATGTATCTCTCTCATTTTACTATTGAACATTTTGTTTCCTGGATAAACACCATGTCTGGGTTTTCTTCTTTCATTCTATTGCTAAAATTTCTTTTTTTCCTTTTACTTCCTAGACCCCTAATGTTCCAGGTTGTGAGCTTCATTATGAAAGATTTGTAAATGAGTAACTAGTAAGATATTTCATCTTACCTGAGTTAATCATGAGTTTTCCACACTCTGTCAGCAGTTCATTCTGTCTTTTCCTTCCTCTTTCCCTGCCTGGGTTCTTGGAAGAGTGTCCTGATGTTGCCTCCATCGTTTTAACCCATCTATTTCCCTGGTTGTCATGGTTTCTTTTGACTTCAGAACCATTTGTTTGATATCTCCAGAGGAAGAGCTATTGTACTTTGTGAAACTCCTCTTGTGGTAGAGAATCAACCCCTTTGGCAGTTCCCTGCTCCAAGAACTTTTCTAGATTGAGATTCTCCCTCTCAAGAATCTCCTGTAGTTCATGGTCCTCTGTTCCAACTTCACTTGGGGTCATCTCATGGTCCTTGCCAAGTTCCATGATGCTTGGCATATCTTCCTTTAGTTTGTTGTTCTCAGGTACATCCTCCATGCTAGCATCTTTTTCCTTCTCTGCAGGATTATCCTCTGATGCTTGGTTCATCGCATTTTTCCCACCTTCTTCTTCTAAAATCTTGAAACTGTTATGACTTGGGTGTTTATCCTCGCTAGTTTTCCTTTGGTACTTTTTTCCTCCTTTCCCTTTGCCTCCTATCTTGGTAAATCCCTCTGGGGCTTTGCCTTTGTTGGTTTTCATATTGTCCTCCAATTTGTTTAAAGGGAAATCTTTGATGAGGTGCTTGTGTTCATGACATTTATGGCGTCTGAATGAGACATGTTCATAGTCCACACCCTGCACCCATTCTTCATCATAAACTTCTAGAATGATTTCATCTGGAAGTGCTCCTGATGGGTACATTTCTACACATATGCGAGCAAAGGAGGTGTATTTTCCTTGCAGAGTCGCCTATGATATTTTTAAAAAATGACCTAATTTACTACCTATGGCCTTTAAGGATTCATGCAGCTAGTAATCTAAAGGTAGGGAGTAGAGTCGTATCCATGTCGGTACTGATGTGAATGTTTCTCGTTCTGGGACAAAATTCATCGCCCATGGTCGCATTTAGAGGCCAGCCACAGTATAAAAGTATGGTCCTCCTTCGAACACTATGTCTTTGTCCTCTAGGTTTGTGAACACCACTGTGAAGAAACCCTTGGACCCAAGGTGGAAGGTTATTTCCCCTTTAGGTTTCCACTGGTTTCTTATCCAAACCTGCAAAGCTTTCTCTGTTAGCCATATCCCCATAAATTTACATATAACTACGTATGCTGCCATGTGATCCCTGTGCTCCTGTAGTGCCAGATTATTTAAAACAACCTGGGGTTTAATGGTTAACCTGGGTTTGCAGAGTCCTGTCATACTCCTGTGCTCAGCTCTCTCACTGCTGCCTTTTGTTATCTTCTCTCCTCTAACTTCCTCATGATTCTTTTCCTGCTCATGAGCACTGATGTTTTTCGGCCTTTTTGCGCTGATCCTCTCCATTTCTACCTCCATTGGTTTTTTGAAGCGATTCGAACCCGCTTCCTTGCTTCTGTTTGCCACTACACGGCTGTAGGAGGGAGTAGAACTCCCCCCTCCTTGCCCCTCCATGGTTACCAACAATAATCCCCTGTTGGTCCAAACACTCATTTTGCACTTTCTCCCGCAGCGTTGTCTTTCGATAAAACTACCAATGTAATTACCAATACGTTCAAGGATTTCTTTTTCAATATTCTTTTGAAAGAGAAAAGAGTCAACCTAATTTTGCGACATCAAGGAAGTCTTCCATTTCAGGATTGTACCACTCTTTTCAAAATTGCATGAACATCCTGACTTTATTAAAAACGTAAGACCTTCTTTTAAGAACCCTCATTTTATCTTTCAAGCTAGAAAATGTTATTTCGAAGAAGCCTTTTGCTCCTAACACTAGATCTATTTGTCCCTTGAGGTTCCATTCATTTTGGATCCAACTAATAGGACCTTTTTAGAGTGCATCATTTGATGAGCTTGCAAATTAGAGCACAATCTTGCAAATATTGGATGTATTATGCAATTTTGTTGTATTTGACCTCATACTTAGGGTTTTGCATTTCTTTTAGCATGTAACACTTTATTTTATTTTATTTTATTTTTAAATGCTTCAAGCAGTGGTTTCTCTAAGTGATTAGAATCTCCATTACCTCTGATTGAACTTTGAAAAACACGTGAATGATGAGGAGTTTGGGAGGGGACCAATCCCCCTCCTATAAAACTAGACCTGGACAACTATATAGAAGAAACCTAAGTTAAAAATCCTCTTAAACTTCATAGTTTTATAATGCAAAATATTAAAATATTTTATCTCGATTAACCTTCAATCCCTTGATCATACTATATGCTGACATAGAAAGTAGGTTTAAATAACCATTCATTTTATGAATTTGAAGTTCAAATATCCCCTTTTTAATCTGTCAAACATATTTCTCAAGCAGATGAGTGCCTTACTAATTTAATCCAACTTAACTCTCCTCATTGGAAAAAACAATATCAATGAATAAGAATAATGAATAAGAATATGATGGAGATATACCTAGTTAATAGGTTTTGTTTGGTGTTATTTATTTATTTTAAATATATTTTTTTTGTTTTTGTATTTTTATAACTTTTAGTGATATATATAATATTATATATATATATTATATATATAATATATATAATATTATAATATATATAATATAAATTAGATTTTAAAAAAAAATTCAAATTTTGTCAATATAGGTTTAACGTATTCAAAACAATATATTTAATGAGAAATTCAATATGTATTGTGAAAATTCTATTTAAGATGAGATGAGATAAATACTTCTCAAAATGATTTAGACTAAATTTAATTGAAAATGAATAAAAATTTATTAATTATATTTTAATATCTTATTTATATTCAAAATACATGATAAAATTTTGGTTGAAAATTGATTTTTTTTTTAATATTATTAATAACTATATTATAGTACTTTACTAAAAAAATATTTATATAAGGCAGTGCTTTAAAATGCAAGATACAATAGTTCTTTCTCTTATTAGTCTTCTTATTAATAAAAAATCTAATACACTAAATCCACTATCCATGAGCCATGTGATATGCTAATTGGATCAAAGTGGTTGGCATGCATGTAATTGGAAGAACAACCTATGCCCACGTCTTTGTTTGAGAAAATTAATGCAGGAAGATGTTGACAAATTAAGATTTTATGCTTCATCTACAAGCCCTCAAATCTCAATTAAGATTTTATGCTTCATCTACCCGCCCTCAAATTTCTTGGGATACATGAGATAATGGGATTGGGCTTGGTGTTTGATGCCCTTAGTGTTGTGGTTTATTTATTTACAACAAAACAAAAAATGAACAATGTGGTATAGATTTCAAATAAAAGTTATGCACAAAAATGACAATATGTATAAAGATAGTAACATATAACCACAATAAAATGAAAATATGGATAATAATATAACTATAATAAATAACGATTTTATGAGTAGACTTAGAGAAGTACCTTGTCAGTCACAAGGTTACACAAACATATAATAGAGTGATATACAAGCCATAAACAATAAAGTAAATTTCAACATGACCTACTCATGAATATAAATAAAATTTGTAGAGAAATATGCACTTTAAGATGGCTGAAATAGGTCGATTTTATTGATAGAAATCCAATATAGCTTGTTGTTCAGTCAATTCTTACAAGAATAGCTGACCAGAACTTATTTTAAAAGTGCTTCAAACATAAAGGACTCACACAAAGACACTCAAATGAAAAAATAAATAAAGGCAACATTGATAATGCTCTTGGAACTTCTCTAATATGATAAATTTAGCAAAGTTCTTTGCAAATTTTTAGCTTAGCTAATTTGCACTGATATTAAAAATCAAACCACCTACTAGTAAAAAAAACTATAGGAAATTAGATATGACCCGAGAAAATCACAGAAGAAAGAGAGGAGTCTACTCTTCTCCTTGTCACTCCCTAAAGAAGTTCTGCTACCACCAAGCATATCAACTTTTCGTACTCAAAGAAATGATGAATCAGAGGGAAAATGACAACTATGATAAGTTAGTGCATACCTCTCTTTATAGATTGATTGATATATTGACAGACTACCATTATAATGGGCAGGCACCACATTTTTTGGAAATAACATCAACCTTATCATTTGTATTTTGGCCTTATTCAAACCCTCACCCTTGTACCTCTTTAGAGTTCCTACGGTCCTCGTTTTTTTTGAGTCAATCCCCCTCATTTGGGCACTGAAAGTGAGGAACTTTAG
>APFE031679147.1:238849-265267 GCA_000404065.3 Pinus taeda
GCTCACATTCCAGTAGGGAAACGCCTTCTTCCATTAGCGGAATTCACTCACTATATTATATATGAAACACGGTTTTCCAGATGAATCACTAGGCTTGGCCTTCAATGAGTGGGAAAAGGGAGGAACTTGAGTTGCTCGACCGATATTCCATCATTTGCTTCATAGTATTCTTCTCTATTTGTATTCTCTTGGAACATTGAGAAGGTCTTACTGTTTCGTAATTAGTTTCTTCATTAATTTTAATTTACTTCAATAATGTTTTTCCGAAGAAGAGTTCTTAAAGGAATTTAATTAATATTTTAAAATAAGTCTCAATAATTGGAGACCCCTTCAAATGTACCTCATAACAAAAACACAACTTTGAGACTCCCGCATAAGATATATGGATGCATAATAAAAGAAAATCAGGCGTTGAATAAATAAAAATGCCGCATTATCCATCTAAAATAAAACCCCTTGTACCTCCCATTTATAGCATGCATATCATAAAACAAACATATATGTAAAATGTCATACACCATATCAAGCATATATAAAGACACCGTATGCCTCCCCAAAAAGAAATATGCACATTCATGATATAAAAAATTCAGCATATGAAAATACTATATCAACCATGTCATATCACCTTGTAACTTCCAAACATGTCATCATAATCATCATCATCATTATATATATATATATATATATATAGAGAGAGAGAGAGAGAGAGAGAGAGAGAGAGAGAGAGCCGTGTGAAACTAAAATATGTTGCTCTTATCCATGCATGTATAGTCGGCTAATTCCTCACGTTGGCTCAATCAAGTGTGCATGCAACATCAACATGCTAGCTCACATCAATACATGGTTCACACCATCAAGACTAAATATAAACTACGAGATTTACACACACATAATCTCTCAAAAACCAAATTTCATTAATTAAAACTACTATATTATTACTTAACATCTCTTGGTGCCATAGTGAGCTTGTTCATCATTCAATAGTTTCCCTTCATACACATAAAGGTTTACAATTTATAATAGAAAAGTACAATATCATGGATTATTTCAAGATCCACGATCTTCTCCATAAAGCTTTCAACATGATTCTCTCCACAAAGCGCTCAACATGACCTTCTTCACAAAGCCCTCAATTAATTCCTAAGATCCCTCTTAAATATGTTTTTTCATGCTTTTAATCCTTTACAAAATAGATATTACCCTACTTTTTGACAATTGTGCTTTTCGAAACTTGTTCTTGCTGATTTTTTTGGAGGATGGGTCGATGCTCCTGTTTATATGCATCTGGTATTCTTGTAACAACTTTAACTCATGAGCTATGACATGCCTTTTCAGTAACAACTCTCCACCTTGCTACATGACACCTCACCAAATTTTATCTCGAGTTTGGGCTATTGACATCTTCCTAGTTCTCTTCTTTGGAACCCTACAAGAACTCCTTGCTCTAGGTTGTTACATTTTTTCTCCCATTCCTTTGCTGTCACTTCCATAGAGAAAACAAATCTCTTACCAGATCATCAATCAACTTGTACCTTCTTGCTACTACCCCACACTACGCTTTGATACCACTTGATAGCAGGAAAATCCAACTTTTCTTGCATAATTCACTCACACAACATATTATCTAATAAACATATGGTCAATTGGGGTTTAACCATATGTTTATTAGACAATATGCTGTGCGAGTGAACTATGCAGGAAAAGTCGCATTTTCCCACTATTAGAAGTGTATTGTAGAATATATGCCAAAAATAGAAGTCTACATGAGCACTAAACAATAAAGAAAATTGGAAACATTATGTGAGCTCTAGACATGCACTATATCTATCATCTAATTCCTTACCCTTGTTTTTTCTTTTCTTTTTCTTTCCATCTTACACCTTTGGGTGCATGTTTTCAAAGGAGAATTATTTCTTCTCACCCATCCCTGAAGCAGTGATGTGGGAATGTGAGGAAGTGGTCTTTCAGGAGGAAAGTTGAAGAGGGTTAGGTGGGTGAAGTTTGGCCACAATCATGTTTGCATGAGAATGAAAACGCTAGTCATGGTGCCAAGTCTTGTCTTGTGAAGTCGCTGAAGACACTCGATGACTAGAAAATAAATGATCTATTGAATGGTGAGAAATGAATGACCATCATGCATGTTAGGAAGGTGGTGCGATGTGATTTAGGTCCCTATTCATCAAACCACAATGGCTATTGGTATTGTGGGGGTTGCTATTGTGGAATTTCTATGATGGTAGGGTGCGATAATAACATATTCTGAGAAGGATGTGGAGTGAGTTGATGGGGTGGTAGGCCTCCTAGATAAAGGTGTCTTGTTTGAGTGAGTCCCAGAGTCAACATCGAAATGGATAGAAAATGTAATTATTTTGTTACGGCTCTCCCTCCATAGCACATTCTCACGCCTGTCATGCCCACTTCTATTATTATGTGAACCTATGCTATGAAACTCATGGTATGCAACCTCTGTTTATCTATGTGCAGTGAAAGTCTCATTCTAAAGTGTGTGAATAAACAAAGTATGTTGCATCAATAATCATGTTTATGTAGTTGTTGAGGTGTAATGATAAGAAATCCATGGGGGAAATTACATTTAGTAACAAATGAGTTACATATATGAAGAAAGCGAGTAAATTCATAACAATAAATATTAATGTATGTGTAACTTTGTAACCAAAAATTTTGCATGAAATGTACATAGAGGAAATTTCAGCTTAAAAGTGGCCTGCTAAGGAAAAATAATAAAATAATAGTTAAATAATAAAACAAGAGTTATGAAATTTGGAGGGAAAAGAGGGAAACTAATTTTTTTTTTAATTGTATTTTTGGCTTATCTCCTTATAAGTTTACTCAAATTTCACATTTAGACACTCATTAGATGCAAAATTAAATTCTACATCCAACGAGTACCAATTATGCATACTTTGAGAAGACCTACCTTGATAAAAATTACATTAATGTGGATAAAAATTACATTAATGTGGTTGTTCTCAAAATCATGCATAATGGTTACTCGTTAGATGTGGAATTTAATTCTTCATCCAATCACTGTCTACACTTGAAATTTGAGTAAATCTATAATGAGATAAGTAAAAAATACAATTAAAAAAAAAAACTGTTTTTCTTCTTTCCCCTCCAAAATATTTACATGTACCTCTTTTTAAATTTAAAGCATTTTTATTGGTTTACCTATTATGACATGGAAATTACATAAAAATTTCATGGGCATTTTTAGGCTGAAATTTGCTCTAATGTGAACTTTGAATGATAATGAAAAGAATGTCAACTATTAAATTGATATCTTTTCACATTTGACAAGAAAATACATAGAGTTTATTTACGGCATTGCAACAAGAGCATACCTTAGTGACAACAAGACTATAGCCAAATATGTAATGAAAATTTGTGTTGTTACAAATGACCAATGGGACAAACTATATATAACTATGTCATGACAACCCCTATAAAAATGCAATCAAACATGCTTTGGAGGTAACAAACATTTTGCATGCCCTCACTGTGCACAATGAGACAAAATAAAAACTTTTAGTGTGGCGTAGGGAATGCCATATGGGTGTGGAAGGTGAAAAGTGTTATAAAGATGGACAAGTAATTGATTCACAATGCCACAATAGGTGCCCCTTTAACACGATTTGGCTTCATCCTTAGGGATATTCTTTTCTTCATATTCCAAAGAATAACAAGGAAATCGTTCACAAAGTTGCATTAGCCATAAGAGTTGAACATAAAGTTCTACTACTATGGGGCATAGGGGGTTTTATTTTCAAGATTGAAAGGAAAACTTGTACTCATGTAATGACTTTTATGCCAAACATGATATTATATGTAAATTATGGAGATTAAGCTGATTGAAACGTTACATAAACTTATGAAAAATGTGACTTCAAACATTTTATTTTAAATTCTAGCTTTGCTTTTAATGGGATTTTGTCAACTTATAATGTATTGAAGAAGTCATATATAACTTGATAGTTTACAAGATATCTCTTTATCGATGCATAGTAGGACAAAGCAACTCATACCATGATCCAGGTGGATATTGGTGGCCACTGACTATTCCACTTGGACCCCCACCATTATTTCTTTCAGTTTTCTTAATTATAGCACAATTTCAGTTTCCTTAGTTGTAGCACAGTTTACCATTTTTGGCAATTTTTTGGGTCTTGAACTTTTGTTGTCATTTTGAGGCCCTAAAAGACGGTTTTGTTGTTGTTGTTGTTGTTGTGGAAAATAGGAAAACATTAAACTTTAATTCACATTTGTAATCAAAAGTTGTAGTCCTCGAATAGATCTTTCTAATGAGGTATAATACGAGTCAAACGAAGATCATATGCCAAAATTACGACCCCGGGAAGTTGATGTACCAATTTACCCCAATGGGGCCCATCGTTTTGGTGCTTCATTTCCCAGGGTTTCAGAGCTGCCCTCCATTTCAAGAACTGGTGGTAAACCTACTGTGAGCAAAATGATGAGAGGGAATCCTCACTGTTCTCAGTCGCACCCACTTGGAATTCTTTCCGAGATGCCATCAAGGAATGATATTACCTTGTCAGGAGCTATGAACATAAATACATAAAGTGGACTACACTACGGTAGGGAAGGGACCAGGATGTGCTGAAGTTCACAAATTTTTTTCATGCCCTTTGCACAAAGTTGGGTATCAAGGATTTTGAGCAATGTTTGGTACTCAAGTACTGCGACTGTCTACATAAGTATATCCAAGATGAAATGGGGTTCCTAGACATCTCCTCACTTAGTGCCACATATCGATATGCTGTTAAGATCGAGAAGACGTTTAAATAGAAGAAGTGAGACTTCAAATCTCCGAATCTGAAGTAAGGGAAGGGTGCCCCCAAATCATAGAACAAAGGAGAAAGTCAAGACAGGGCGACCCACGACAACCCGTCGAAGTCGTAAGCAAAGAAAAACACCACGAATATAAAGAAGGACATGGGAAAGTGGTGTGAGTTCTATAAGTGCCCTACCCACAACATGTGTGAGTGTCGAGCCAAGTAGTCGTTGGTGGACGAGGTGAAAGCTTTCAAATCAGATGCATGTTTTGAACCTGAGTCAGAACCTGACAAGAGGAATGACAAAGGGAAGCAGATTATTGATGCGGAGCCCAGTGCCACCTTTTCCACCATCAAGATCTAGAAGATTTAGCCTAAAGATCCAGAGGAGGGGTTATTGATCAGTGGCTGTTATTGATGTCAAACCAAGCAGCACCAGGGGATACCCCGATCTTGAATGGGAATTTTGAATCAAATTACTCTATTATTTGTCAAGTATCTTCTAGATGGATTCTACTTGTCGAGATGTTTTTGTTGATATATGGAACGCCATATAATTCTTCACGGTTTGAGAGATATTCATGTTTGAAGTTAGTAACCCCACTTAGTGGGCTAAAACCTTATGGGGTTGTGGCATGAAACTCATAATTGGTTGTGGTCACTGAATAGTAAATAATTAATAATTTTTTTTCTCCTAAAATCCCCCCGATGTTCACTTGTTGAGGACCCTCTCATCTCAAGACATTCATATAAATAATGACCCTCGTATCCTCCTCTAGTAGGGTTTTTGTGGCTTCAAACAAGTCATCATGGCATTTTCGCTCTAACTTTTTTTCGTGAAGCTTCAAAGATGAAACTAAAACTCATTTGAGCCGAAATCTTGATGAATCTTGTGACCGAATTTCAGATATTGGTTTGCTATATTTTTGGGTATATGATCTGAGGAAGTTAGGGTTGTTGCAGGATCTTGAATTCCATGTCAAACAGGTGACGTTGGGAAAATTATCATAACGTTCTCTCTAAGTATTGGATTAAAAATTAGTAAATAGTCACATAAAGAGGACAGACTATAGTTTGTTGAGTAGGGTTTTTAGGGCGAAGTTCGCAACAATGACATGTGGCACTTTGTAAAAGTTCGCTCTACTGAACTAGTCTATACTCAGGTCATCGTGGGAAATTGGGCATAAAAATTTCTTAAAGAATCCAATTTTGATCAGACCCGTGGGGTTGGAAAGAGGACTCAGAGGGATACCACAGGACAAAATTTCAGACCCTGTAGATCCGAAATTACATAGATACAACAAGTTCAATATCGAGCTCCTAGAAGGCAAGAAAAAGAATGCATTCACTACAGTAATGACCACACGTCAACAGTCAAGGGTAAGTCTCCTACAACAAGGTATTTATGATTAGTGTTTACATTTGAAATATGAATATCATCTCTGACATATGTTTTTGCAGGACAACGTAAGTACATACAGGGTCTCATTTATATCTCTGTGTCTCTATATGTCATAGTTAGTTTTGATACCACATTTCAGATGTCCTATTCTTGATACTACACATTTGATGCTATATATTCTTGATGCTATACCAAGTCTGCTAAATCTATATGATGTTGTATGTTCATGTTACTTGTCTTGTCATAGTTGATAGAATGGTCTCTGTTGTTGTACTTAGAACTTGGTCCATCACAAGTGTAGGGTCTGTCATAAGTTTTTATTGTATATATATTTAGGTCAATTTTGGATATAGTCTTGCATAGAGTCCAGGCCTATATCAAGAGTGGGAGTCCTTGTCTACTACTGCAACAAGTCAAAAAAAAAGGTGACAAACACACTTCAGTTACGCATTGTAATTTTAATTTGTATTTATTCATTATTATGCACTTACATGTGTTTTGCAGGCAAAGGTAAGTTGAAGGGTATTTTGTTTTGTTTTTGGATTGTTTTCACCGAACAAATTTTACATGTAGGTAGAAGAAGATTCAAATAAAACTTCAAGCAAGAGTTCAAGAGCGGAAGTATCAAATCAAAGGAATCATTGTAGCGAGACATCCTTTGAAGACATGAAAACCATCTGTATATTGTGAAGAAGTGTCAAGGCCAAGAATCATCATTGTAAAGTTATAAAAGAGTCATTTGTAAAAGTGTCATCATTGGAAGAGTCATTATTGTAAAAGAGTCAATTTGCATAGAGGTTAAAAGACATTATTGGGGGGTATAGGAGTCTTTGTTGGGATGATGTCATGGTTAGGTTGCATGTCATAGTGTGATTGGGTGTTTAGTCAAAATCATTGTAAATCATATTGTATCGTGGAACGTTGTCCCTAGTATAGGAATCCACACGCTTGTCTCATTTCAGTCATTATAGGGTGGCAGGGAGGTGCTAGGTTGGTGCATGAAGTCGCCTACAGGTTGGAGCATGTGAAAACTTCAGGGTGGTAGGTTGGTCTAGGATGTTGGGGTATCCATTCAGTTGACTACTGAAGAAACTAGGGCATTGGGACGTCCTTCTAGTGGGAGCTGGAGAATAATGATTTTCTAAAATTCTAGGAAGTGGATTACTGACCATTAATGAATGTCGTTAACCAACACGAGACTACTCATCATTAATGTTGATGAGAGTCAAGATTCCAAAGTACATCTTACTAGGTACATATAAATGAGTTGAAGTCTAGTCACCTAAAAGATCAAACAAACATAGGACATTGATGTATTCCCACTATTTAGTGGCAAGAGAACTTTCCATTAAGGCATGCAAGATTCAAGGTACTAAAACAAACTTAGTCCTGAACCTAGGTAATGTGCTAAAGTTGATTGGTCAAGATTTGTTAGAAGGAGGACCTTAATGAATCCCCCATCATCTAACATGAGTATAAAACAATGATTTAGAGGACTGTAGATGAAAATTTTGCATTTATGAAACAATATTTATTTGATAGAAAGGAAAAGGACATTGGAATAACTCAACATGTAAGTGAGGTGAATGACTTTATTAATGGATTAGGAGTGAAATGTAAGTGGGGAAGGAAAGAATAGAATTTGCGAAGGGAAAATGGCTTTTACAGTCATAATCTAGTAGTAGGAAGAATGACACTATGAATGTGATTTGACATGGACTTGAGTTCTTCATGTTGTTTTTGGAAAAGAAATTGGTCTTTGAGAACAAATTGCGCATAAATAGATATTCTTTGATCATCTTGGAACCTACAAAATTATAGCACTAATTTGCAATAAAATGTAAGGTTCTCGAAGGAGAGAGGTGATCAACCTCTCTTCATAAATTTATAAATAGTGCCAATAATACAAATTCAAGAAAGATTAAATAAAAATGAAATGCACTTTTACTTGTCAGGAAGCGATGCATCTTGGACTACCCATCAATATTATGTTGATAATTTCTTTGTTTGATATCAACTTTAGTGATTAAAAAATCAGGTTAAAGAAAATTCATACTAGAAACATGTTTTTAATGATTTAGTGCTTTTTCCGAGTCAAATTGCTATAAAATCCATACAAAATGACCATTTATTTATTTTTTCAAATGTTAATGAAAATTATTTAATCATGTACATATCATCGATATATTTCTAATGATGCTTGAATCACATCAAACAAATGTCATATGAGAAAGTTATGGCAGTTTGAAGTTTTAACAAAATAGTAAAAATGGAGGCATGGGTGCCACATGACGACACCAAGGGGTGCTACGTGGCAACATGATGCTGATATGGATATTAAAGTGGGAAGATGACATGGCATGAAAACATGACGAGCTAACTATACAAGGTGACATGGTGGACAATTAGGCAATGTATGTGCAATGTTAACCAATACTATGTTGCCACATGGACTAATGAAATGCCGCCATATGGTAGCAATATTGTTGCCTACTTAAGGTTTGTCAAAATTGTTGAATAGTTAACAAATTTTGGCCTTGATTGGATTTAAAATTTTGACCTCTCTTTTATAAAGCCAAAGACTTACCAATAAACCATAATTCAAAGTTATGAAATAGAAGCCATAAAAACATTATTTAAATTTAAAAATATTAACCATCTGACAAATTTGACTAACGAGGCAATAATTTGACAAATGCCTAGCAAAATAATTTGGGATTTTTGAGAAAAATTCCAAGTGTCTAATTGCTCCTAGGCATTGATCAAGCAATTTCATGCACAAAATGTTTGGTTTTCAATTGAATGCATTCTCTTGCAAAAAACAATTGATCTCATAGCCAATTTATTCTTATAAAAGTTGGGAAAATATTCAACCAAAACTCTTAATTTTTGTTGCAAGTTTTGTTTTCAAGTTGATGGAGCAAATATTTGCCTCACCTATCTTTACAAATTTCTTGGTTGGATTTTTATTCTTTATTATTATTATTATTATTATTTTTTTTTTTTTTAATTATTTATTATTATTATTATTTTTTTAGTTTTTAATTTTTTAATTTTATATTATTATTAAAAAAAATTTAGCCCTCAGCCTCGCTGCGTTTGACTGGACTCTTGTGGGTTGTGCTGCTTCGTTAGGACCTTGGCCTTGGGCTCGGTCTTGACCATGGGCTTTAGCCTTAGCCTTGGCCTCAACCATCGATTTTAATGGTAATGGGTCATAAAAATAAAACATTGATTTTTTTTTTTTTTTTTTTTTTTTTTTTTTTTTTTTTAAGTTTTTAATATTTTTTTTAAACTATTATTGGAAAACAATTTTGAATATCTATATATATCTATACCTATATATATATATATATATATATATATATATATATATATATATATATATATATATATATATATTATGAAAAGAATTTATTATAACAAATTTTGAGACAAATTTATTTGACAATTAGAGGGTAAATTTTAAGCAATTTTTTTTAAATCAATGGTAAATTTAGATCTCCTAGTTATTTTTTATTGTGAAATTTCAAAGTTAACCTATCCAACTTTCCTTTGTAATCTTGCAGGTCGCAACAAGGTGCAAGAAGAGAGCATACTCAAGAGTTTTGGTAATTCTCTATACATTTGAAATTTGGAATTTGAAAAACAAAGTAAGAAGAATTGATTTTTCAAATCTCAAATTTTTGTCTTGAAAGTCCACTTGTGCTCTTTGTTCACAATTGTCCCTTTTCTTGTAAATCTCCCTACCAATAGTTAGTGAATGATGTGGCTCTTACCGCACCACCAAATGAAAAATTTGAAGAAATAAACGAAATCAAAATTAAAACTTGAAAAGAAAAACTAAAAATAATCACCAAGCTTGGTTGTGCTCCTTGATTCTATCCTACTCTATTTTGAAAAAGAAAAGTGTTTTTTTTCAAGTGTATGAGTATCTCCGATGAGGTTGTTTACGGACCAAAATATCTTGTATGCTCACATCCAAATTTGAGAAATATACCTGAATGTCCACTAGGATGTGAGAGACCATTTGAACATTTGGTGTTGGCGCGAAGATTTGTTTAAGAATGGAAAAATTTTGTGGCGTAGTCACGGTTTGAGACCAATCTTCAATGTAGTGCTTGCTCTCCAAGAAATGCTTGATCATCATTCTAGATTTCCTTTCCATAAATGGATTAGTGTCAAAACTCTTATATTACAAAATTTGATTGAAATTATGCATCTAAATGACTTTTATTATGAATTTTAACTATGCATGCAACTAAAAAAAATGAAATTGAAGCTACAAAGGAATTCTAGATTGAAATTGAACCCATATGTCTACTTCCCTGGCAATTGCACCAAAAATGTTGGGTAATTTAATTGTTAGTTAAATTACTTGTTATTAAATTGTCAAACTAGTTCATGAACTTGCGAAGTATACTTGCACATATATGCTAGGAATCAACTTTAAATTTCGAAAAGAATATTCTACTCTATTGAAAGAAATTGCAAGAGTGAAACATAACCTATTCATAAAAAATGTCTAAGATGATTATGCAAACACTTTCTTTTTCAAAAATATCAAGTTCGAAACTTGGAAATAAATCTTTTAATCTATGAAATTGAAATGGCAATTGACATGAAAGTTAACTTACTTTATTAACATGAAAATAAATCTATCTTGTCAATGGGAAAGTAAATCTAATCTAATCACTAGAATGTAAAGATTTGAAAGTAAATTTAATCTAGAAAGCAACAAATCGTATACTAAGAAAGCATTGAATTCTTAATCTATGAAATTTAAAGGCAACCTATCTGAAAGAAGTGAGAGATCAATTGGAATTACTAACGCATGAATTGTTAAATTATAATCATTAATGACTATATATGAATCTAAAAGAAAATAAATTGAAAAGCAATGAGTCTATAACATGAAAATAATAATGCTTGTCCTGCAAAAGAACATAAATGGAATGAACATGAAAAAATGTAAACAATACATCTAATAAAAAAAATTTAAATGAACATAAAAAAACTAAAAAAATAAAACATTAGAATACATCCCATGCTCATTAGGTGGCCATCCCAAAGTGCATGAGAGGTGGAATGTTGAGAAAAATATTGATAAGGCACCAAATGAAGGCACAACCATATCAAAGTGAACTACAGTGGTATTAATTACATTGATCATAAGCATAGTGCCACTCCTTAACATCCAAAGCTCTACATTGAAGCATGAGCATAAATCCAAAAATTTTCACACCTTTCGAGAGGAGTAAGAACTCCTATTTATACAAAGAGTAAGATAAATATCTCATAAATTTAAATCCATAATTATCTCATATGGTTACAACCATGTGTTGACATCTAGCAATTAGCATATCTTCATATCTTCTCACAAATATCTCCTAACTTTGATAGGAGACTTATGAAAACTTCCATGATATTTCTCGATGAAATGTACTTGACCAATGATCTCAAATCTTCCTCAAACCTTCAAGAGTTTGAAGAGGATATTCAACTTCAAGTCTTGGAGGAAAAATATGATTGTTTTGGAATCCTCAACTATGCTTACACATGTCACAAAATAATCCAAATTTTATATGTAAGTGAGTACATGTTATTTTTCTAATATTTAACCATAAAGAAATACCAAAATAAATGTATTAGAAAATAATGCATCTAAACCATATTTAACTATGAATATGGTCTTAGTGCATGGCTATGGAGTTGTGAAATATGAAAATTTCTGAAGCAAAGTGAAAGACAACATGCTGAAATGAATGACAATTTGGAGACCTAATAGTACCCCTAGAAGATACACTTCGAATCCTTGTACCAATTTTGTTTCTATGTTCCTTAGGAATTAAGGCATATTAGGTTGAACCAAAGATCCTAGAATGACATACCAAAGGAATGTGGCCATACTACATTTCATAAGTAGTCTTATATATGATAATATAAGATGAATATATGTTTTTAATATATACTACACATAGGACTACATTAACACAAAACACCTGAACTTATTATTTTTGGAAAACATCATTGAACGAGCCATGTTTAATATTGTCATATTCATTCTTTCAACTACACTATTCTGTTGGGGATTGTAAGGAAATGACCTTTGATATTGAATCCCATCTTGGAGGTGATATTTTTCAAAATTGTTTGATGTATATTCATTTCCATTAATATTATGAATAGAGCCAATATGAGATTATGCATCATTTTCAATCAATGATGGGAGTTGACAAACCTTACCTTTTCGCCTTTTTCCTTGGTCCTTATCGGACTTCAAAAAGAATGCACCCGTATTCATAACTTCATCGGGTCCGCTCCATCGCTATCAACGCATCACTTAACAACATTCCATCGCACCTTCACTTAACCTTTCTTCACTCACCGATTAAACCGATCTCCACCATCCATTTATTTACATGATCCAACAGTCAATATCTTTTCCTGCTCAATCAAACTGCACGACAGTCCTCTGTCGTTGATCTGTGCTTAGTGGCTCTGATGGTCCATAGCGATTTCGGGTCGACAAACAGCGCAGAGAAAACCCACCTGAAAAACAATTTTTTCCCCCGCTGCTACATGTCGCTTGGTTAGTGGAGTCAGGCGGCTACCCTTCAATACCACTTACCATCCTTCCACTGCCTGAAATACCACTTGAGGTTTGTAGAAACCATCTCTTCACTGCGTTATCTTCTACGCTCTTTCACCGTGTGATGATCGTCGATCTGTTGCTCTGTCGATTGGACGGTCGACATCTATTACTTCCGCCATTCCTTAACCTTTGATCGTCTTTACAACCCAACACCGTGTAATCCTTCCTTTTGAGATCCGATGGTCAATAGCTCATTTCGAGCCATCAACTTGTCCACTTGATACTTTAACTTACAGAGCCGATGAGAAAGAAAACTACCTCTCTATATTTTTTTTGGGTCCGCTTGAGGAATAGCCATCAATCATCTTTTCACCCCGAACACCGTGCGATCCCATCCTTGGAGATTTGACGATCCAGAGCTGGTTTCAGGTCGGTAACTTGCCCATGCAACAATTAATTTTTGGACCCGATGAGTATCATAAATCACCACACTAATGTTTTTCGGGTCTGTTTGAAGATTCAACCCTCGTGTGGTTTTCTGCCTGAAATTTGTAGGATGGTGGAGTTCAAGGCAATCTATGGTTGGCTGCTTGCCAACCAACCTGCTATTTACCCCTTGCGCTTGTTTAGTTTTCCATTGTTTTCATCAGTCCCTCATTGCTGAATCTACATGTTCTGAGAATACTCCCCGTCTATGGCTGCCTATCTGTGACAGTGCTCGCGTAATGTCCTTGAGGGTGTCAATGCCCAAGTATATCTTCTATTACTTCTTGAACAGAGCACTCCCTTCATTCGTCAAATGATCCGCTAATTTGTTGGTTGTTCTGCGTACATGAACAAATTGGAGTGTTCTCAGGGCTCTCAGGTGGGATTGTATACGTTGATAGACCTGCAGTAACCGCCAACGTTTTGACACTTTTTCTGGTGTTGTACTGTTGCATATCTTCTTGACCGAATTAATTATCAATTGAGACTCTGCTTCTGCAATAGCATTGTGTAAATCTGACCTAATCAAGATTTCTAAGTATTGCTCTAAGGCCATGAGTTCCACCATATTATTAGTGGCATTCCCCAAATGACTATGAAAAATGATTTGTATGTATCCCTTCTCATATCTTATGACTCCGCCATAACCAACAACTCTAAGATTTCCTTTACATGTGGAGGAGGTTGTGAGAATTCCTTACCCGCTGTTGTATAACTTGCACTCTTGCTTATGCTCTAGGGGATCGGCCACTGGAGACCCAATTGAAAAAGTATATGTGCATCCTGGTTTAGAGGAAGGGTTTCGGGGGGTTTCTTTAGACAGGTACTTATAGTTTCTTTGAGCTGTTTTATATTCTGAGCTATGATGCTCTGTGTTGAGTCAATTCTATTCTTGAAAACCTGTTATTGCGTTCTTTTTAGACATCCTAGATCAAAAAACCTAGAACCAAAGTCCAGGGTTTGTTGACTGTTTTATTTTCTGAGAAATAATTCCACCAATTCTTTAAAGTGCCAGTAACGCTGGATGCATCCCTGTTAGTTTGCCTGAATATTGAGGCTAACCAATTCCACAAGGTAGAGGTGAATGGTAGAGGTTGAGTAGGTGATCCATCATTTCTTCTTGTAGACCACACAACTGGCATCTAGATGGACCAACTAGAGCTTTTTCCCAAATATCTTTCCAAGTCAGAATCTTTTTATGATGCACTAACCACATGAACAATTTAATTTTTCATCCAATGCGAGTTCTGCCATAGGTCTTTCCATATCTTATCAGGGTTTGGAAAGTCAAGCTCAATGGCAATTCTTTTGACTTCTTTGAGGTTGAAGTTGCCTTCATTGTTTCTTCTCCATCTTAGTTGGTCAGACAATGTAGATGTTAAAATCTTTTTTGGTTCCAAGATGACTGCAAGAGTTTCTACTTAGACCTTCAAAGGGTTTTCTTCGTTGTATTCCAGGTTCTTCCATGCTCTCCATTTATCCTTGTATCTTGTTTGATCTGAGAAATCACTTACCCTGAGCAAATCTTTATTGTCAGTGTTATTCTTAAGATTGGCTAATTCTTCTCTACACAGGTTAGGTTCCTGCTGCCAGTTATCCTCCCAAAACCATGCTAGGTTTCCATCTCTGATCTCCCAGAAACTATGCTTCTGAATTATGGCTTTATTCTCCCAAGCACTGTTCCAAATGTGGGAGCCCTTGATGTGCCCAGACATCCGAATATGATCCATTTCTTGCCAATTGTTTGCATACTTCTATTCCTAGAGCTTGGCCCATGGGGTTGTCGACTCCTTTAGCCATCTCCACCAAAGTTTTGCCTCCAAGATTTTGCTAAGGATTTCAGGGTCATGAAGTCCTAGACCCCCATGGGTTTTAGGTTTATAGAGCGTATCCCAAGCTACCAAAGCCCATTTTTTTTTCTCTTCCTGATTTTATCCTACAGTCTATTAGTCACTGGCTCCCAAAATTCCTTTCTCAGAGGTTTATCAGTGAGAGGTATTCCCAGATATTTGGATGGTAACTGATCTTTTTGAAAGCCGAGAATTCTGGAGGGATTTCTCTAAATAGAAATGTCAGTATTAAAAAAGAAGATTTTTGATTTGGTAAGGCTTACCTCTGTACTAGCGGCCATAGCAAAGTCATTTAGGATTTGTTTGAACGCTTTAGCTTCCTTGACTGTGGGTGTACCTTGCAGTATAGTGTCATCCACAAATTGTTGATGAGTCCAGGCATCCCCACTCGGGGTGAGTTTGAGACCTTGGATTCTACCTTCTATATTGACGTATTTAATCGCTCTGCCTAATCCTTCCATCATGAGAACAAAAAGGAAGAGGGAGAGTGGATCTCCTTGTTGGAGGCCTCTCGAGGGCCTAAAGGTTCTAGATGGAGAGCCATTAAGCAGGATTGAAAAATTAGCTGTAGTAACAAGGAATGTTACCCATCTTATCCAGTTGTGGTTGAAGCCGTATGCTATTAGTACTTCCCTGATGTACGACCAGTTGAGCTTGTCATAAGATTTCGCTAGGTCAAGTTGTATGATCATCCCCGCTTGTTTATTGCTATTAAGAGAATAAACCACCTCGTGAGCTTGAATGATGTTGTTTAGAATTTTCCTTCCTTCCACATAACCAATTTTCTCCTCAGACACAAGCATTGGAAGTAAGGGCTTGAGTCTGTTCACAATTACTTTGGAAATAATTTTGTACACCACATTGCATAAAGCTATGGGTCTAAATCTATCTGGTGTCATAGCTTTTTCCTCATTTGGAATCAAAGCTATGAAAGAAGTATCAAGCACCCTCAAAATGGTTTTGGATCTTCTCGATTCTTCCACAACTTCAAGGATATCTTGTTTGACTATTTCCCAACATGCTTTGAAGAAGTCAACATTGAACCCATCCAGTTCTGGAGCTTTCCCATTTGCATTTCTTTAATGACTTCAATAGCTTCTTCTTCAGTCACTGGCCTATTAAGATTGTAATTGTCTTCCTTGGTTACAAGCTTTGGAATGTACTTTGTGAAGTTGTTGATAAATTGTGATCTGTCTACGAGAGGCTCCTCTGCTATGCTTTGGAAATTTTGTACCAGAGCACATTCCATTTCTTTGTGGGTGCTGAGCTCTTTCCTTTGAGTGTATCTAAGTTTTGAAATCTTGTTACGTGACTTGTGATCCATGGTTGACTTGTGTAAAAACTGTGTTTTTGTCCCCTTCTTTAAGCCATTGCACTCTCGATTTTTGCCTCTAGAAGATCTCCTCTTGCTGGCATCTGTCTTCCCATTCCTGTTGAAGAGTGTTAGTTTGCATTTTTCTTTCCTCGGTAAAGCCATCTGTGATAAGGATCTGATTGATTCTTTGTAGTTTCTGTTCAACCTCTTTTTTAACTTTGAAAATATTGCCAAACTCCTTTTTGTTCCATTCTTTAAGCCTGCGTTTGATGTGTTTCAGTCTCTGTTGTAGAAGGAACATATTAGTGCCTTGAACGGGCAAATCTTCCACCCACCATTTACCAATATTACTAATGAAGTCAGAGTGAGTGAGCCAGAAATTTTCAAACCTTAAAGGTCTGTTCTTCGGAGTGCCTATAAAAGAAGCTTCAAGTTGGATAGGCCAGTGATCTGAGCCTCCAAAAGGAAGGATTGATGTAGTCAAGTCAGGGCCAGTGAGAAGGAGGTCCTTCAAGATTATAAATCTATCTAGTTTAGAGGCAACTTGAGAAGCCCCTGCCCTCTTATTGTTCCAGGTGAAAGTACCATTTATCATCTCCGTGTCCACTAGCCTCATGTCGTTTAGGAAGTTTTGGAAGGCAATGGAGTCTCTGCCTAGTGCTCTGGTCCCGCCTTTTTTTTTTTCTCTGTAAGAGATTCGATCATATTAAAATCCCCTCCCAGAATCTAGGGCATAACATGATGTCTTTCTTTCAACTCCTCCAGTGAGGTGAGAAACCTGAGTTTGTCTTCAAGTTTTTTAGGACCATAGAAATTTGTGATCATATATATTTTCTTATCACCCAAAGGTTGGATCACCATTGAAAGGTATATCCTGGATGCTGAAGCATCCAGGATTCCAAGTTTTTGGGGATTCCAGAGTGTGAGAATCTCGCCTACAGTTTTGTCTGCTTTAACTTCTAGATACTCATACTTAATGAGCCATTTGCTATGTATCTCTCTCATTTTATCTATTGAACATTTTGTTTCCTGGATAAACACCATGTCTGATTTTTCTTCTTTTCTTCTATTGCTAAAATTTCTTTGTTTCCTTTTACTTCCTAGACCCCTAATGTTCTAGGTTGTGAGCTTCATTATGAAAGATTTGTAAATGAGTAACTAGTAAGATCTTTCATCTTACTTGAGTTAATCATGAGTTTCCCACACTCTGTCAGTAGTTCATTCTGTCTTTTCCTTCCTCTTTTCCTTCCCGGGTTCTTGGAAGAGTGTCTTGATGTTGCCTCCATAGTTTTAACCCCTCTATTTCCCTGGGTGTCATGGTTTTTTTTGACTTCAGAACCCTTTGTTTGATATCTCCAGAGGAAGAGCTGTTGTACTTTGTGAAACTCCTCTTGTGGTAGAGAATCAACTCCTCTTTTGGTAGAGAATCAACCCCTTTGGCAGTGACCTGCTCCAAGAACTTTTCTAGATCGAGATTCTCCCTCTCAAGAATCTCCTGTAGCTCGTGGTCCTCTATTCCAACTTCACTTGGGGTCATCTCATGGTCCTTTCCAAGTTCCATGATGCTTGGCAGATCTTCCTTTAGTTTGTTGTTCTTAGGTACATCCTCCATGCTAGCATCTTTTTCCTTCTCTGCAGGATTATCCTCTGATGCTTGGTTCATCGCATTTTTCCCACCTTCTTCTTCTAAAATCTTGAAACTGTTATGACTTGGGTATTTATCCTCGCTAGTTTTCCTTTGGTGCTTTTTTCCTCCTTTCCCTTTGCCTTCCATCTTGGTAAAGCCTTCCGGGTCTTTCCCTTTGTTGGTTTTCATATTGTCCTCCAGTTTGTTTAAAGGGAAATCTTTGATGAGGTGCTTGAGTTCATGACATTTATGGCGCCTGAATGGGACATGTTCATAGTCCACCCCCTGCACCCATTCTTCATCATGAACTTCTAGAATGATTTCATCTGGAAGTGCTCCTGATGGGTACATTTCTACACATATGCGAGCAAAGGAGGTGTATTTTCCTCGCAGAGTCGCCTCTGATATTTTTAAATAATGACCTAATTTACTACCTATGGCCTTTAAGGATCCAGGCAGTCAGTGATCTAAAGGTAGGGAGTAGAGTCATATCCATACTGGTACTGATGTGAATGTTTCTCATTCTGGGACAAAATTCATTGCCCATGGTCGCATGTAGAGGCCAACCGCAGTATAAAAGTATGGTCCTCCTTCGAACACTATGTCTTTGTCCTCTAGGTTTGTGAACACCACTGTGAAGAAACCCTTGGACCCAAGGTGGAGGGTTATTTCCCCTTTAGGTTTCCATTGGTTTCTTATCCAGACCTGCAAAGCTTTCTATGTTGGCCATATCCCCATAAATTTACATATAACTGCGTATGCTGCCATGTGATCCCTGTGCTCCTGCAGTGCCAGATTATTTAAAAAAACCTAGGGTTTAATGGTTGACCTTGGTTTGCAGAGTCCTGTCATACTCCTGTGCTCAACTCTCTCACTGCTGCCTTCTGTTACCTTCTCTCCTCTAACATCCTTATGATTCTCTTTTTTCTCATGAGCACTGATGTTTTTAAGCTTTTTTTGTGCTAATCCTTTCCATTTCTGCCTCCATTGGTTTTTTGAAGCTATTCGAACCCGCTTCCTTGCCTCTGTTTGCCACTACATAGCTGTAGGAGGGAGTAGAACTCCCCCCTCCTTGCCCCTCCATGGCTACCAACAATAATCCCCTATTGGTCCAAACACTCGTTCTGCACTTTCCCCCGCAGTGTTGTCTTCCGATAAAACTACCAATGTAATTACCAATACATTCAAGGATTTCTTTTTCAATATTCTTTTGAAAGAGAAAAGAGTCAAACTTATTTTGCGGCATCAACGAAGTCTTCCATTTCAGGATTGTACCACTCTTTCAAAATCGCATGAACATCCTGACTTTATTAAAAACGTAATACCTTCTTTTAAGAACCCTCATTTTATCTTTCAAGCTAGAAAATGTTATTTTGAAGAAGCCTTTTGCTCCTAACACTAGATCTATTTGTCCTTTGAGGTTCCATTCATTTTGGATTCAACTAATAGGACCTTTTTAGAGGGCCATCATTTGATGAGCTTGCAAATTAGAGCATAATCCTGCAAATATTGGATGTATTCTGCAATTTTGTTGTATTTGACCTCATACTTTGGGTCTTGCATTTCTTTTAGCATGTAACACTTTATTTTATTTTTAAATGCTTCAAGCAGTGGTTTCTCTAAGTGATTAGAATCTCAATTACTTCCGATTGAACTTTGAAAAAGACGTGAATGATGAGGAGTTTGGGAGGGGACCAATCCCCCTCCTATAAAACTAGACATGGACAACTATATAGAAGAAACCTAAGTTAAAAATCCTCTTAAACTTCATAGTTTTATAATGCAAACTATTATAATATTTTATCCCGATTAACCTTCAATCCTTTGATCATACTATATGCTGACATAGAAAGTAGTTTCAAATGACCATTCATTTTATGAATTTGAAGTTCAAATATCCCCTTTTTAATCTCTCAAACATATTTCTCAAGCAGATGAGTGCCTTACTAATTTAATCCAACTTAAGTCTCCTCATTGGAAAAGAAAATATCAATGAATAAGAATATGATGGAGATATATAATTTAATCATTTAATCCAACTTAAGTCTCCTCATTGGAAAAGAAAATATCAATGAATAAGAATATGATGGAGATATATAATTTAATCCAACATAAGACTCCTTATCGGAAAAGAAATATCAATGAATAAGAAATGAAATACCAATGAATAAGAATATGTTGGAGGTATACCTAGTTAATTGGTTTTGTTTGGTGTTATTTATTTATTTTAAATATGTTTTTATTGTTTTTATTTTATTTTAACTTTTAGTTGAATATGAAATTGTGTATTATATATATATATATGGGGATAAATTAGATTTTACAAAAATTCAAAATTTTGTTAATATAGGTTCAAGTTCTTCACAACAATATATATTTAAATGAGAATTTCAATATGTAAATTGTGAAAGTTCTATTTAAGATGAGATGATAATGCTTTCTCAACAACAATTTAGACTAAATTTAATTGAAATTGAATAAAAAAATTATTAATTATATTTTAATATCTTATTTATATTCAAAATACATGATAAAAATTTTGGTTGGAATTTTTTTTTTTTTTTTTTTTTTTAATATTATTAATAGCTATATTATAGTACTTTACTAAAAAATCTTTATATAAAACAATTCTTTAAAATGCAAGATACAATAGTTCTTTCTCTTATTAGTCTTCTTATTAATAAAAAATCTAATACACTAAATCCACTATCCATGAGCCATGTGATATGCTAATTGGATCAAAGTGGTTGGCATGCATGTAATTGGAAGAACAACCTATGCTCACGTCTTTGTTTGAGAAAATTAATGCAGGAAAATGTTGACAAATTAAGATTTTATGCTTCATCTACAAGCCCTCAAATCTCAATTAAGATTTTATGCTTCATCTACTAGCCCTCAAATCTCATGGGATATATGAGATAATGGGATTGGGCTTGGTGTTTGATGCCCTTAGTGTTGTGGTTTATTTATTTACAACAAAATGAAACATGAACAATGTGGTATAGATTTCAAATAAAAGTCATGCACAAAAATGACAATATGTATAAAGATAGTAACATATAACAACAACAAAATGAAAATATGGATAATAATATAACTATAATAAATAACAATTTTATGAGTAGACTTGGAGAAGTACCTTGTCAGTCACAAGGCTACACAAACCTATAATAGAGTGATATACAAGTCATAAACAATAAAGTAAATTTCAACATCACCTATTCATGAATATAAATAAAATTTGTAGAGAAATATGCACTTTAAGATGGTTGAAATAGGTCGATTTTATTGATAAAAATCCAATATAGCTTGTTGTTCAGTCAATTCTTACAAGAATAGCTGACCAAAACTTATTTTAAAAGTGCTTCAAACATAAAGGACTCACACAAAGACACTCAAATGAAAAAATAAATAAAGGCAACATTGATAATGCTCTTGGAACTTCTCTAATATGATAAATTTAGCAAAGTTCTCTGCAAATTTTTAGCTTAGCTAATTTGCACTGATATTAAAAATCAAACCACCTACTAGTAAAAAGAACTATAGGAAATGAGATATGACCCGAGAAAATCACAGAAAAAAGAGAGGAGTCTACTCTTCTCCTTGTCACTCCCTAGAAAAGTTTTGCTACCACCAAGCATATCAACTTTTCGTACTCAAAGAAATGATGAATCAGAGGGAAAATGACAACTATGATAATTTAGTGCATACCTCTCTTCACCGATATTCCATCATTTGCTTCATAGTATTCTTCTCTATTTGTATTCTCTTGGAACATTGAGAAGGTCTTACTGTTTCGTAATTAGTTTCTTCATTAATTTTAATTTACTTCAATAATGTTTTTCCAAAGAAGAGTTCTTAAAGGAATTTAATTAATACTTTAAAATAAGTCTTGGAGACCCCTTAAAATGTATCTCATAACCAAAACACAACTTTGAGACTCCCGCATAAGATATATGTATGCATAATAGAAGAAAATCAGGCGTTGAATAAATAATAATGCCGCATTATCCATCTAAAATAAAACCCCTTGTACCTCCCATTTATAGCATGCATATCATAAAACAAACATATATGTAAAATGTCATACACCATATCGAGCATATATAAAGACATCATATGCCTCCCCAAAAAGAAATATGCACATTCATGATATAAAAAAATCAGCATATGAAAATACTATATCAACCATGTCATATCACCTTGTACCTTCCAAACATGTCATCATCATCATCATCATTATATATATCTATATATATATATATATATAATATATATAGAGAGAGAGAGAGAGAGAGAGAGAGAGAGAGAGAGAGCCGTGTGAAACTAAAATATGTTGCTCTTATCCATGCATGTATAGTCGGCTAATTCCTCACGTTGGCTCAATCAAGTGTGCATGCAACATCAACATGCTAACTCACATCAATACATGGTTCACACCATTAAGACTAAATATAAACTACGAGATTTACACACACATAATCTCTCAAAAACCAAATTTCATTAATTGAAACTACTATATTATTACTTAACATCTCTTGGTGCCATAGTGAGCTTGTTCATCATTCAATAGTTTCCCTTCATACACACAAAGGTTTACAATTTATAATAGAAAAGTACAATATCATGGATTATTTCAAGATCCACGATCTTCTCCATAAAGCTTTCAACATGATTCTCTCCACAAAGCGCTCAACATGACCTTCTTCACAAAGCCCTCAATTAATTCCTAAGATCCCTCTTAAATATGTTTTTTCATGCTTTTAATCCTTTACAAAATAGATATTACCCTACTTTTTGACAATTGTGCTTTTCGAAACTTATTCTTGCTGATTTTTTTGGAGGATGGGTCGATGCTCCTGTTCATATGCATCTGGTCTTCTCGTAACAACTTTAACTCATGAGCTATGACATGCCTTTGCAGTAACAACTCTCCACCTTGCTACATGACACCTCACCAAATTTTCTCTCGAGTTTGGGCTATTGACATCTTCCTAGTTCTCTTCTTTGGAACCCTACAAGAACTCCTTGCTCTAGGTTGTTACATTTTTTCTCCCATTCCTTTGTTGTCACTTCCATAGAGAAAACAAATCTCTTACCAGATCATCAATCAACTTGTACCTTCTTGCTACTACCCCACACTACGCTTTGATACTACTTGATAGCAGGAAAATCCAACTTTTCCTGCATAATTCACTCACACAACATATTATCTAATAAACATATGGTCAATTGGGTTTTAACCATATTTTTATTAGACAATATGCTGTGCGAGTGAACTCTGCAGGAAAAGTCGCAATTTCCCACTATTAGAAGTGTATTGTAGAATATATGCCAAAAATAGAAGTCTACATGAGCACTAAACAATAAATAAAATCGGAAACATTATGTGAGCTCTAGATATGCACTATATCTA
Organism: Pinus taeda; assembly: GCA_000404065.3. Lineage (NCBI taxonomy): Eukaryota > Viridiplantae > Streptophyta > Pinopsida > Pinales > Pinaceae > Pinus > Pinus taeda. The sequence continues at coordinate 262,355 of APFE031679147.1, forward strand.
TCATCTAATTCCTTACCCTTGTTTTTTCTTTTCTTTTTCTTTCCATCTTACACCTTTGGGTGCATGTTTTCAAAGGAGAATTATTTATTCTCACCCATCCCTGAAGCAGTGATGTGGGAATGTGAGGAAGTGGTCTTTGAGGAGGAAAGTGCAAGAGGGTTAGGTGGGTGAAGTTTGGCCACAATCATGTTTGCATGAGAATGAAAACTCTAGTCATGGTGCCAAGTCTTGGCTTGTGAAGTAGCTGAAGACACTCAATGACTAGAGAATAAAGGATCTATTGAATGGTGAGAAATGAATGACCATCATGCATGTTAGGAAGGTGGTACGATGTGATTTGGGTCCCTATTCATCAAACCACAATGTCTATTGGTATTGTGGGGGTTGTTGTTGTGAAATTTCTATGATGGTAGGGTGCGATAATAACATATTATGAGAAGGATGTGGAGTGAGTTGATGGGGTGGTAGGCCTCCTAGATAAAGGTGTCTTGTCTGAGTGAGTCCCAGAGTCAACATCGAAATGGATAGAAAATGTAATTATTTTGTTACAGCTCTCCCTCCATAGCACATTCTCACGTCTGTCATGCCCACTTCTATTATTATGTGAACCTATGCTATGAAACTCATGGTATGCAACCTCTGTTTATCTACGTGCAATGAAAGTCTCATTCTAAAGTGTGTGAATCAACAAAATATGTTGCATCAATAATCATGTTTACGTAGTTGTTGAGGTGTAATGATAAGAAATCCATGGGGGAAAATTCATTATAAGGAAAGGATTAGGCTCATGCATGCCATAAAGACATTTAGTAACAAATGAGTTACATATATGAAGAAAGCGAGTAAACTCATAACAATAAATATTAATGTATGTGTAACTTTGTACCCAAAAATTTTGCATGAAATGTACATAGAGGAAATTTCAGCTTAAAATTGGCCTGCTAAGGAAAAATAATAAAATAATAGTTAAAATAATAAAACAAGAGTTATGAAATTTGGAGGGAAAAGAGGAAAACTATTTTTTTTTAATTGTATTTTTGGCTTATCTCCTTATAAGTTTACTCAAATTTCACATTTAGACACTCATTAGATGCAAAATTAAATTCTACATCCAACAAGTACCCATTATGCATACTTTGAGAAGACCTACCTTGATAAAAACTACATTAATGTGGATAAAAATTACATTAATGTGGTTGTTCTCAAAAGTATGCATAATGGTTACTCGTTAGATGTGGAATTTAATTCTGCATCCAATCACTGTCTACAATTGAAATTTGAGGAAATCTATAATGAGATAAGTAAAAAATACAATTAAAAAAAAAATTGTTTTTCTTCTTTCCCCTCCAAAATATTTACATGTACCTCTTTTTAAATTTAAAGCATTTTTATTGGTTTACATATTATGACATGGAAATTACATAAAAATTTCATGGGCATTTTTAGGCTGAAATTTCCTCTAATGTGAACTTTGAATGATAATGAAAAGAATGTCAACTATTAAATTGATACCTTTTCACATTTGACAAGAAAATACATAGAGTTTATTTATGGCATTGCAACAAGAGCATACCTTAGTGACAACAAGACTATAGCCAAATATGTAATGAAAATTTGTGTTGCTACGAATGACCAATGGGACAATCTATATATAACTATGTCATGACAACCCCTATAAAAATGCAACCAAACATGCTTTGGAGGTAACAAACATTTTGCATGCCCTCACTGTGCACGATGAGACAAAATAAAAAATTTTAGTGTGGCATAGGGAATGCCATATGGGTGTGGAAGGTGAAAAGTGTTATAAAGATGGACAAGTAATTGATTCACAATGCCACAATAGGTGCCCCTTTAACACGATTTGGCTTCATCCTTAAGGATATTCTTTTCTTTATATTCCAAAGAATAACAAGGAAATCGTTCACAAAGTTGCATTAGCCATAAGAGTTGAACATAAAGTTCTACTACTATGGGGCATAGGGGTTTTTTTTTTTCAAGATTGAAAGGAAAACTTGTACTCATGTAATGACATTTATGCCAAACATGATATTATATGTAAATTATGGAGATTAAGCTGATTGAAACGTTACATAAACTTATGAAAAATGTGACTTCAAACATTTTATTTTAAATTCTAGGTTTGCTTTTGATGGGATTTAGTCAACTTATAATGTATTGAAGAAGTCATATATAACTTGATAGTTTACAAGATATCTCTTTATCGATACATAGTAGGACAAAGCAACTCATACCATGATCCAGGTGGATATTGGTGGCCACTGACTATTCCACTTGGACCCCCACCATTATTTCTTTCAGTTTTCTTAATTATAGCATAATTTCAGTTTCCTTAGTTGTAGCACAGTTTACCATTTTTGGCAGTTTTTTGGGTATTGAACTTCTGTTGTCATTTTGAGGCCCTAAAAGAGGATTTTGTTGTCGTTGTGGAAAATAGGAAAACATTAAACTTTAATTCATATTTGTAATCAAAAGTTGTTGATCCAGGTGGATGTTGGTGGCCACCCACCTATCCCATTTGGACCCTCGCAATTGTCTCTTTCAGCATTTTCAGTTTCCTTAATTGTAGCACAACTTACTATTTTTTAGCAGTTTTTCGGGTCCTGAACTTCTGGAGCCGTTTTGAGGCCCTAAACGACGTTTTTTGGGGAATCCGGGGGCAACATAGGTCCATGGAATGGACTGCTGTTTCCGATTCCAACAATGGTAGTTCTCGGATAGATCTTTCTAACGAGCTATCATACGCGTCAATCGGAGATCATATGCCAAAGATACGACCCCGGGAAATTGATGTACCAATTTACCCAAACGGGGCCCACAATTTGGCGTTTCATCTTCTAGGGGTAGGTTTTGGAATGTGAAGGGTTTTTCATTGTTTCTCAACAATAAATA
>APFE031679149.1:0-15014 GCA_000404065.3 Pinus taeda
CTCATATCGATTTTTGGAATATGGTGAGTCTTCGATCCAACATTAGATTCTATGGAATCATGATTAACATTTCTTTTTTTCTCATCATGAGTTTCCTTTAGTACCTTTTCACCCTTATTGACCATTTCTTGTAGCAACTTATTCATATTTATCTTCAATTCTTCCATCTTATCATCCATGCCATCAATTTTAGCTTGTACACATTTCTTTAAACCATCCTTCTTAGCTTATACATCTTTCCTTAAACCATCCATCTTAGATTCTCTTTCTTTTTGTGCAAGTGACACTTGTTTCACTTGTTCTTGTAATTTTGATATATCATATAGCATTTCTTCTTCTTCTTCATGAGTCATGCTAGAGCTTCCAGGCTCTTACTAGCGTTTGCATTTTCTTTCCTCAGGGCATCAGTTACCGATAATAATTCTCTATTATGCCCTCTGAATTCCTTCAAAATAAATTTTCAAACCAAGCTTAAGCAAAAATTTAAGAAAATCTACACACCTTTTTTCACTTTGTAGGAGCTTGATATTGCCTCTAATGTATCTCTGTACTTTCCGATCATCTAGTTCTAAATTTGTGATTTGTAGTAGCCCTTTGTGTCCTCTTTCCAATGCCACAAGTCTGACCCAAATTGGTTTCTCCAAGGAAGAGTTATGCGAAATCTCCCACAGTGACTTGATTATAGACTAGTTCAGTAGAGCGAACTTGTACGACGAGCCACGAGTCACTGTTTCGACCTCTGGATCTGAAAAACGCATACAATAAACTAAAATCTGTCCTCTTTCTGCAACTTCTTACGAAATTTCAATCTGATCCCCAGAGAGAAAGTTATGACTAGTTTCCCTAGGTCACCTGTTTGGAATGTAATTCAGGAGTCTGCAAAAAGTCCAACTTCCTCAGATCATATCTCCGCAAATATCATGTAAAAATATCTGAAATTTGGACCCAAGGTTCAGCGCGATGTCTTCTCAAATGGGTTTTTTTTTCAACTTCTGAAACATCACAGAAAAAAAGTTATAGCGGAAATTCCACAATAACCTGTTTGGAGCAGCGAAACCCTAGAATCCAAAGCTCTGATACCAAATGTTATGAAACCAGCTCAAGAAAAGATAGAAAAGATAGATCAATGCCTTAGAATTCAGCCTCTTCGAGGGGGCAACCTCCTTTACATTACATAAATGAACAATTCTTCGATGATTCAAATGACAAAACCTCCTTTCTATATATAAGAGCCTAAGGAGTCACAATATAAACTAGTTGACCTAACAATAATAATATAAAGCCACAAAAATAACAATAGAGGAATTCTATGGGGCACAGTAATAACAATATGGGGGCAATAGGGGAACAACAATATTAATAAGGGGTATAACTACGATAGTAATGGGGTAATCACTAGTATTATAGGGACCCAACAGAACCATGAACATGTTTTTAGAGCACCACATAGGATAGTGGATGCCTTACTGAGCATTTTAAATCTTAAGACCATGAAAAACACTTAGAAACCATGAATTGAGCCCTCTATAAGGAGTCCTTGACATTTGAGTTGAATATGTGCACCACTATGAGGTCTTAGACATCATGGATGGTCTCTAGTTGGTGACCATATCTAGAGGAGGGAAATAAGATCGTTTATCCCTATACGTTGGTTCTTAGGCTCAAGCGCCATGGATAATTCCTCAAACCTCCACATCTAAAATCTGTTGGTTATAAATGTGCTCTATGGGTGCTATGAGTACCATGACTAGGCTACTTATGCACTAAGAACATGTTTAGATGTCTAAACAAGGTCACATGAGACAAATAATGGGCCTTATACCTTAAGGGATTCTTTTCAATCTCAAACACCATGAAAAAAACATAATACCCATGGAGTTTCTAAGGCTATAATGATGAACATGTTCTTAAACAACCTCATGAGATCCTTGTATGACATCTTTGGGTTACTAGAGAGATATGGATGCCATGAACCATAAAACATGCCTTGAATGAGAATGTGTGTTGGGCCCACCCGATGAACCATTCTTAGGTCCATGGTTGGGGTTATTTAACATCTAAGTAGGACATGGTTGCCTTAGGTAGCTTTTATTTACTATAAATGTGTTGCAAGATCTATATATGGTTAGTGGAAAACAAGGGAATTAAGCCATAAATGAGCCTTCTAGAGCTTAAGTTCTATGGTTAGGAGAAAAATTTTCTTCCTTAGGCTATAAAAACCACTTCTTCATCTCAATTATAATGAAAAACACTTGTAAGCTAGAACACCAATAATACCTAGAACACTTGTAAATTAACAATTAATTTCTAGAAATAAACATTACAAATATGATCTTTATGAGATGTAAAATGACTACTTCTTAATACAAAACTATGTTTTGCACATTAAATTTGAAGCACTACATATATGTCATTTCTTAACTCTACTTATCTCAACCTTATATCCAATATGTTAACTTCTATTATATGTCAACAACATATATAAATGAACATAAAACATCATAATATTTTAAGGCTTTAACTATAATAATAAATGAATCTAAAAATTCAATATATTTGAGATATAATGTATCTCAATTAGATTTTAGTACTTGAATTATTTTAATTAGTTAAATATTTTTAAAAAATTAAAAATAAAACAAAAAAATGTATGATTTCAATTTTGAAATTAATTTAGGTTTTAAGACTTTAACTTCAATAATAAATGAAACTAAAAATTTAGTATATTTTAGATAAAATGTATTCTTTTGTAGATTTTAGAACTTGAATTATATTAATTAGTTAAATATTTTTAAAAAAATAAAAATGTATGATTTTGAAATTTATTTATATAACAAAAATTAATTCATATAATTTAACTTATTATGGTTTTAATTATATATTTTATGAATTTTAATTATTTTAAATTCAATTTATTAATATGAAAATTCACACTAATTTATTTTATTATGCCATTATTTTTTAACATTTCTAATTATTATTAATTTTATTTAAAAATTTTAAAAAACAATTTAAAGTTATAAATATAAGATTGTAATATTTTGATGGATTAAGAATTTTTATTTCAAAATAATGAATATTATAATTTCGTTGATAATTACATCGCTCTATTCCTAAAATCCTAAAATTAAAATTTTAACTGGTTAAAAATATTTTGTTTTATAAATGTGAATTGTTTTTCAATTTAATTTATTACTTTTACATAAACAACAATACAACTCTACTTAATTGGAAAAAAAACAAACAAACAAAACAAAACAAAACAAAATTAAAGAGATCTATAAATATAGAAAAAGACCATATAACATATGCAAATTTATTTAAAACACTTCTAATACAAACCTACCTTAAACATTTTTTAAAAGAGACTAAAAATAGTTGAAAATCTCAGGTTAATTTACACTGATGCTAAATTATCTCTTAACATCAATAATGCAATTTCATGTATATCTACTTTAATTTAAAAACAAATTAACAAATTTATGAATGTCAATTCAGAAATTAACACATCTATAAATGTCATTTCAGAAGCCCATATACATATTCCTGTAAAACATTTTTGGAAAAAAAAAAAAAATCGGAGATAGCTTATGCTGAGCGGCATAATAATTAGCATTTCCTGAATAATACAAGTTGCACAGAAAATCCAAAATATATGTAAACTTAGTCTTTATTTAAAATTCATGGTACAATGACATCTATGACACTGCACAACTATCCATCATGTCTGGTGGAACATACTGGACTTATTACACACCAATTGAAGAGACGACCACTATACAAGAGATTCTATTGATTTAGGTGTGGCAGCTGCTCGTTCCGCACTGGCAGTTTGGGCGGCACTTGTAGTCATTCTCTAGAGATACATCTGCAGCATGCCTGTTTACACCAAACCCAAATAAATTCAAATATCATGTCATTCTGAAACCATAGAAATGAAACTTATAACAACTACATATAACACAATACCCCATTTCATAAGTGGTCTCCACAATACGGTCCATCTGGAAGCCCTTTGTACTGTGAAACAAAATAACCCAAAATCGAACGAGCTTAGACGTAGCTAGATTCGAACTCGTGACAAATGACATGAAAGTTGAAAAGGGAAAGGAAGAGAGATTGATAGAAATCGAGATTAAAAGAAAACTGTAAAGAGAGGAGTAGACAACATACGTGCAGTGGCTCTTGTCAGCGTAGTCACAATTTGCGCAGTCGCTCGACATGTTCGCAACAACAATTATCACAGAAACCAGTTCCTTCGCATGTAACTTCTCAAGTGCTCGCTTACCTTCTCAAGCTTTGCTCGCCCACCAATATACGGTAGAACATCAACAAAATCAAATTGATCAGTGGTTTCCCTATTCTGCTCTACATGACGGTGCTCTTCGATGATATTGCTAATGAAAGATCTCACACATGGCACCAGGCAGGCACAACGAGCATTGATTCGAACCTGCATCCAAAGTTGCAGCTACCCATGATATTGTTCAATGGTATCAGGGGACGTTTAGATAAAAGAAACTCCAGATGAAAGAGCATGCATCAAAACAATTATATGATAAAAAGGCGGGACAACAAATTTAAAATTCAAATGACAGGAACCGCAACTGCATCAGACACTAATATATCATGAAGATCACCTGAACGCTCTGACCCTGTCACAAAGTTCAACCATTTCTTACTCTTCACAAATTCAAGGCAAGGCCATAATACAAACCCAATTAAAACAGCGTTGATGCTGGCAGCCATGACTTTAAAAGAAGCAACTGCTACCACCAGAACCTGTAACAACGAAGGTATTAGACAGAGGAGAATAACTCCAACAGTACCAAGAGGAACTTTATAGGGTCGAGCAAGTCCTGGCTTCTTGATTCTTAAACATATAAAGGCAGCAAACTCTGCAAACATACCAAAGCAATATAGATAATTCTCAGCTGCTACAATTTCTTGAAAACTCAATGAAATTCCAGAAGCAGAAAACATAATGGCCAGAAGAGGAGTTCCATATCTTGATCTGACAGCAAATAGAGCAGGAAGCATGCTTGATTGTCCCATGCCAAGAAGCTGAAAAGAAACAATGCTCATTTCAATTTAAAAAATTTACATGGCACAGCCCACCCTCTCACATTTCATTTCAAGCGGGATGGTGAGTTTGAAATTTTGAGCAGGACTGCGAGTTTGAAATCTTGCGCGCAGAGGTTTAGTTGAATGTGTTTAGGTGGATAGTGCATTTTCATTAGCTACATCCACTTGCATTAAGTACATCCAAGTGATTAAATCGGAGAGGAGGAGCCTGCCAGCGCGGGAGTGGTGGTGGAGCCTAAGTCGAAGCGGAGGAGCTTGTCAAAGCCGGAGCGGTGTGGAGCTTGCCGCAGTCAGAGCTACGGAAACCGCTGGAAAATAAATCATAATGTATGGGAATGTATGTTACCATGCACGCAAGGAATCAGAATCTGTTAGCTGGAGAAATGATGCACACGGGTTGACAGCCAAAGCCGATGTCAGAGCCCCTCTCCCAAGACTGTCCTTACAGTCTCTTAAGGGGCATTAATGGATCTATAGAGGTGGAAATAGGTCTAGTTATACAGAAGATATTGTTTTTGGGTCTGGTTTTTAGCAAGGGCATATACGAAAGGTATCCGCATATCTTCCGTATATGCGTAAATTTCTTATATGTGCATATCTACCATGTATGCATATAAGGAAGATATGCGCATATCTTCCGTATATCCCTAACTTTCTTATATGTTCATATCTTCTATGTGCATATACGGAAGATATGCGCATATCTTCTGTATATCCCTAACTTTCTTATATGTGCATATCTTTCATATATGCACGTCATTTATGTATTTGCATCGTATATGCACAAATTCCATATACGGAAATTGTGCATATACGGAATATATATTTCCGTAGATGCACAATTTCTGTGTATGGAATTTGCACATATATGATGCAGATACATAAACAACGTGCATATCTTCTGTATATGCGCAACTTCCGTATAACCAGACCCAAAAACAATATCGAAGACTTTGCTCTTCCTTTCCTTCTCTTCTTTGGTTATGAGGTTCCATCCCAAGTGACCCTCGCACTTCTTATTGCAGACTTATACTTGACCAAAAAACTGAGTTCCAAATTCAGGCCGAGCTACCTATTTATAGTGGTTTCCCATGAAATAAGTCGACTTCTCCTTGTACATAGGCTGACATGCCATTTGGTGTAGGTTTAATATTCCATCTTGAGGCCGAATTCTTGGTGGAGCTTGAGCTTGGTATTAGAGGGCCTTTTTTCTCTTTCATTGACTCATATATAAATGTAACATGCCCAATAAGGGTATTCCATACATGACATTGACTCAACATACTTTTATGACTTGATGAGAAAACCTATAGGCTCACAATGTGAACCTTAGCTAAAACAAAATTCCTTGATCAGGAAACCTATGATTCAAGCATTACAATATATAATATATATATATATAATATTATTATATATATATATATATATATATATATATATAAATATTATATATATATTTCTTCTTTACATCAATTACACATGTCATTATGAAGACGGAACCTAGTTACGCTTTTTCAACAACGGGAAGTCATTGAGTCTTTAAAATAATAATAATAATAATTAATTGATGTCCTTGTTTCTTTATCTTAAGAATAAAATGCTTGAAACTCATGAAAGCAAGTTCTCATGGGTTAAGTAGAGACACCTAAAAGAAATTGTCTTTATATTATTTCATGGTATTGATTTACAAAATTGTTTATAAAGATGACATAATATATAGTAGTATATCAGATTTATTTTGATGAAAGTACTTTAGTCTATTGCAGTTTCTCGAGTTCCATAAGGAGCACACTCTACATTCAACACTAGTAAAGCAGTAAGGTCACTAACATAAGCATATTGATTGATGTAGGTTTTGATACGGGAGATGGATGGTGTAGATCAAAATTGAGATACTATATTTTACCTTCAACAAGATAGATGATTTTAGTTACTACTCTTTTAAGTGTAATTTTGAACATATAAAATAAATATTAATTATCATTTATCTAAATTTTATTTTAATTTTAAAAATTTAATTGTTATCCATTTTAATTATTATTTATCTAAATATCCCAGAGAAAGATTGAGACAAAATCTTCTACCATATTAATCCTTTTAATAACAAATAATTTCAGCACTACATAATGGCAAGAAATGTCAACACAATAATCTCTATTTTTTTCACAATAATGAAAATGTATCAAAAATAATTCGAAAAATTGATTTTCACTATTATATCAAATAAAATATATTATTTTCATAAATATAAAAACTTAAAATCCACACAATTAGAACAAATATTACATAATATTTTTATAAATATTAAACTTAAGACCCACACTTATAAACACCTTCACTGTCACCGAACATAATTTCATAAATATCAAAACTTAAAGCCCACACAATTAGAACAAATACAACATAATAATTTCGTAAATATGCAAACTTAACCCACACAATTATAAACACCTTCAAAGGCTCCAAACCTAACCCAGACAATTAGAAACACCTTCACCAACCCATTGTAGCAGACTCAACAACGCCTATCAGATAAACAAAAATAGTTGACAGTAATATAATAACATTCTACACCACTTAGCGCTTATCTCATAATGGAAATGGATCAGTAATGTGATGGCTTTCTATAAACTGTATTTGAAATGGAGACCCTCGTCGTTCAATTTCTACTCGATCTCTAAATAAATACGCTCCTCCATCTGTGGCATGAAATGCTTCTTCCACTCCCCACTTTTCCCTCTCTGAAGAAACTGTGGTAGGGCATTCAAATTTTATTTTCCAACCCTCTGCTGGTTTTGTTCACCTCCGCTGTTGACAGGCTCTGTGAACTGCACTTCTCCGCAATTACTGCAGCGTCCTCCTCCATGAGTTGAGGAGAGCAACCCAAGAAAAGGCCAAGTTTTTTAACGCAACCCACGCAATCGGCTTGCACGTCCTCGTAAGTAACAAACATCACCTTATTTGGATCCCGTCTCCTTTCATGCCAATAACTTAGGACGCTTGCCGCAAACAGGCCGCCATGGAAAAATCCAGAGCAAAACCCATCAAACAAAGCTTCCTTGCTCAAATCTCCATTTGAATAATATAACTCGTCTTCATGGAGTTTATTGAAGAATTTCCAATGGGAAACCGAGACATCCCTGGGGTTGCGAGCAATGTAAACAATCTTACAAGCAGAAGACCTGATAGGAGGAGGCAGCAAACTCAATGGAAAATGGGTTTGCAACACACGCAGTAATGGAAACTTGGAAAAAATGGAAGCATCGTACTGTTGATGCTCAGCAGTAGAATTGAAGAGGTAAGCCTCCATGGTGGGTACCAAAGAATGGGGACTTCGGTCTTCCACAGAAGCCTTGAAATTTGTTTCTTTTGTCCAAAATTGGATGATGGTGTGAAGCAATGCTTTACACCATGTTGTCACCATTTTTGGTAATGAAGCCAAGAAAATGTCGTCGTGCTGTGGTTGGAATTCCCTTTGCTTGACCTTCACTAATGGTATTGTGTTGGCCTCTATCCAAAACCCTTCACACTTCTGGGTCCTCATCCCGTAGGACGCAATGAGGTCAGTCGATGAGGAATTTTTCAATTCCGTAGTCGATTCTTCTTCTACCGCCGCCATGATCTCGCCCTCCTCTTGCTGTTGACAACTGGAAAACGACTCCACTACGAGCAATGGAGCTTTAGATTCACATAAGGGGGAGGTTTTTTACTACCGCCGCCATGATCTCGCCCTCCTCTTGCTGTTGTCGTTGTTGACAACTAGAAAACGACTCCACTACGAGCAATGGAGCTTTAGATTCACGTAAAGGGGAGGTTTTTTACTGAAAAAAAAGGGGGGAGGCTTTAGCACTATATGGTGGGCAGTTAAATTCAAATTTGAATTCGAATTCAAATCAACTAATGATATAAATAACATTAATATTGTCAGACTGGAGCAAGTCTGCGCAGTGAGACAGGCAGGAGCATGTGCAGTGTAGTGGCTAGAAAATCGCGATAAGTCGATGGTATGTATGAGGCTATGGCATCCCTGCAGATGTAGGAGTGTCATGTCACATGTACTAACTAGTGCATTAATGGATCTATAGGGTTGGAAATAGCTCTTGCCATAAAAAGGGGCCAGTCGTAGAGGTGCAATAAATATAGGGTAGTACCATGTAACAGCTACACTTCTAGAGCCAAAATTTCCTTTCTACAGGATAACAATAAATATAGGGACAGTAAAAATATTCGTAGAAGATACGTCGTCCAAATATCCTCCAAGGAAACGCGACAGAAAACTAAAAATAGTTCCCCTAGAAGATCTTCAAGACATTATGTTGAGGGGTCCCATCTAGATTGATCAGTTAATTAGTACTTAAAGATCCGTCAATTCCAAGAAAACTAGAATTAGCAAAAGGTGGTCCCATGTTGTATCCAGTCAACATCTATAGTCAACTCAGGATTGAAGCTGGAAGGCAACCATGTCTATGAAATTAAACATCCTACGAAAATGGATACCAGGCTATATCCAGAAGAGTCGAGCAATGAAACAAAAATTCTAAGAATCGTCTCAAGAGATGATTAGACAAAGACAATGAAGGAGCCGATCCAAGAAATTCCTCGTAGGATATAGAGAAAGTTGGAATAGGGAGAACATCCTAGGTGAGGATGCATTCCATCAAAATGACCGTCCATCGTAGATCATCCTTCGTCCAAGGACAATGCTAACAGAAAACTAGCAGCATAACGATTCTCAAAATAGAAAAGAGAGAATATACCTAAGTAAGAAGAAGGAAATATCATAGGATATTGACTAATTCATACTAGGTATCCTCCTCATAGAGGTCATCTAAGAAACCATCCTGCAGAATCCAAAGATCTGACTAATGGAACCGCCTCCCTAGTTTTGTCCTTGCCTCCTTGCATGTTGAAGTGCCTCCTCTATGCACCTTTCATCCACCTTAAACTTTTCTACCCTCTACGTAGCCCATCTCATGCGAAATTTTCCATATAGACTCATGAATATGTAAATAAAATATTAGACGATTGGTTTTTCCTCGTTGAAAAAAAAAATCCAAAATTGCTCACTAAAGATACACAAACAAGATAACAGACAAGATAACACTTATGAGGGAAATGGACCTAGAAAATAAACTTTTATATTCCATATTAGCAATATACATGGAGACCACATGGATGTGCAAATTGAACTGAGGTGGGAAGGACAACAACATTTATCCTAATCACCCAAGCAACATCCAAGTGACATAATAATATTGTGTGTGTATTTTTAGAGAAAATCTTAATTGGCAGTGAATATATTTCTCTCAGGATATTTAAGAATCCCAAACTTAGATTCAATTTAGATGCATCACTGAAAAATAATTGTGTCCACCTTGCTAAAGAAACATCCACGAATATTGCAAAATTATGGGCCTTAATTACTTTCTTTTATCTAGTGTCTAAATTACTAGGTTGCATACTAGGCATCAATACATTACTTTTTGAAATATAGGGTGTTTTGTGGATAAAATCCTTTTGTGGATAGAAGCAATATCCCTAGACCTAGTGGCTTAGTCTAGAAACAACTAAGACAAAATTGTAATGCTTTCCTTAGATATGTTTTAAATATGAGAAGAAAACCTATGTAGAATTTAATGCAAGTTTTCCCCTCCTTCTTACTTGTTAGATCTAGCTCCAACTCCCATTTCTAAAAGTGGAACCTGCAAATCATCCAAAACAAGCAAGAGAACCAAATATACAAAATAGCATATACAAACAACTCTAAGCAAGAAGTCAAGTATTCATCTTCTACATATGTATAAACAAGACATAATGTATAGGAGAAACAATGCACTTTTATATTGAAACAAACGCAAAAACATTACAACCCTTAGAGGCCTTGACTTTATGAATCTCTCCCAACTATGTTATTTGTCTTTTGCCACAAAGGTAAGCCTTCAATCACACCTAAAGCACATGGATGGATTATGAACCTCTAGACACATATGAGTAGCATAAGGGCATAATTTAGAGTGTCCAAATGCTAACCTAGACTCTATGGAAGGGGCTAGAATTATAGGGTAAATGAGGTGCTTTTGGATTTGCCATTATAAGGCTTAGATCCACATTAGAGGGAGGTAAGTTCTAGGAGATAAGAGATAAGAACTCAATAGTAGGATTTAGAGATATGATCCAATAGTAAATAGTTAAAACCACTTCTAAATAGAGAAACTTCGAAAATATTTTTTTATTTTTACTCATTTCCAGCTATCATCACACTTTTTGAGAAAGCAACCTACGTTGACCATTGCAGGTTGCATGTATGCAAACTGCGCCATCACATGTTGTCCTAAAGACAAGTGCGATGATCCACAAAATTAGCATTTTGGGCTAATGTAATCTAGGATTCTTGTAACTTATGGAAAGAGAATGATTTTTCCTTTGTAGGGGATGATTAGAATGTGTAAATGGATGATGATAAATCCAATTTCAAGGCCATTTGGTTGAATGCGACAAAATGACCTATAACATAGGGTTTCCGAGCATATAATGTAGACATAAATTTTGATATATGTAGAAAAAAAACGTAAGGTAAATTTATGAAAACCAACAAGGATTCATAGTATATTCATATTATTTCCAAACTTTTCATTTGAATCATTTCCATTTATTAGTTAACACTCATGATTCAACATTGAACAATAATTTAAAAAGTAATAAGCATTATCATTTTTATTAATATCTCGAATCTTAAACCAATTACACTCAATCCAAATAGATTATTCACATCCAAGTAATTTTAACATCAACAAATGTTCCAAATATTATGTGAAATGTTTGAATTTGACACCATATCCAACATAGCTTGAATTTTAAATAAAGTGCATTCACTCCATTTATGAGAAGATAAACTATGTGTCATATGTTATGTTTCCGTTCAACTCACACTCAATAATACGAAGAATTAACATAAACTCGTGTTATTATTTTTTATTCGCAAAGATGTACATATTAATACATTGTCATGATCATTGGTTTCATATTCCAAGAGGTATTATTAACTTCCATTCATATTTTAATTCTTCCACACCAACCCTTACGGATTAGTTTTCCAAAACCCCCCGGCCCCAATCCAAAGAGAGGTATATATGAGTCCAAGAAGAGAGATAAAAAAAAAGTGTATGGTAGTCAATGGTTGGATGTACTCTCTAAAAAGGTGGCTTAAGGTAAGCCACCAAACAAAATAGGTTTAAGAACTCGAGGTCTCTACAGGTGGTGATTTCAAGACCACCAACTCTGGAACTAAAGCTCAAAGTAGTTCCTAAAATAGTTATATATCTATCTAGAAGTTGCAGTCTTCTACAAAGTGGAAGTGCTCCTTGATGCTGGTTTAAAGTTGACGCCAAAATTGTGTATAAAAAACCAAAAGTAATCTACCAGTGGTGGTTTAACTACGAGGGCTTCACTCAATGAACCTCTAACATATCACGTGTATTCATGACATACTAAAAAATGCCCTAGTTTTACTACATATTGGAAAATACCTACAAAAATCACATTATTTAAACCCTTTCCAATATTAACGCAATACACCTTCCCAATTTTACAAACCCTACTTTCTAGGTATCCACATTTTCATTAACATTTTTTACAAGCCTTAATATTTTTTCATTAACTTTGAGCTCCATTTTTTATAGCTTCCAATATAAAAACACTTTACCTCCTATATATCCCCCAATATATTATTTCAGGTTTTTCTCAATATGAATGCATGTGGTATGGTATTTCTCCCCTAGTGAAGCCCCTATGGGTTGAAGGCATGCCACCAACCAAAAAACATGTTCATGGAGCATGAATTTGTCTTTGGTAACAACTCTTAATTTGGATAATGTTGACTCTAGCTCTAGGCTCTAGCAGCTAGACTTAGTTCAAGTTGTGGCCTAGGCTTGCTTAATACATATTTGAATTTGGTTAGCTGAACATCAATTCCCCCCTTGTTAAATACAAAGTGAGAAAATGGAGAAATATCCACTGTAAGATGTGTCAATACTGTTAGTGTCGGTCTTGAGCCCTCCATCGGTGATCAAAAGCTCTTTGCATATGCATATGTAGGTGTCTCATCAGCATCAGTTTTGCATCCCGTTAGGCATGCCATAACACTGATGGAGGAGCTGGTCCTGTTCCCTTCTTGGCTTTGCTGGAATCAGGTCATATCATTTGAAAAAACTTGTGTCACACTTGTTTCATTTTTGTCTTGAAATCCCAAGTCTAGGTCTAGGGTTTCGGTCAAAATCACTGCAAGGTCATGAGTCAAAAGTCTGATAGTCCTCAGCAGGCCAGAAGGAGGTATGTAATATGTTCTAGTGATATTTTTCATTAGCTACAGCTCATTTATACCTTGGATTTAAAAACTTTGTTTTTAAACCCAAGGTCATGTGAAAATGGCAAACATAAGGAAAATTTTCAAAAATCTTCAGAATGCCGGCAATAACCCTGGTTTCCTCGCCAGAGTTCATCAGATAGTCAACCTGCAAAAAGAACCAAGTGAAAACACTCAAAAGATCAATTTCAGGCAAAGTGAAACTTAAAAAACAGTGTTAAAATGAATGTCAAAACATACAACATTAGAAAGTGGGTTTGATGATTTAATTTTTTCCAATGTGGACCTATAAAGACTAAAAATCCCTCTTCATGGCCTCATTATGCATTTGCAAACTTGCAAGACACAAGAGAGAGCATAGGAAGGCGATTTTGCAGCATTTCGGTCATCTCCTAGGGTGCGACCACTCGAAGCTGGGGTGCGACCACTCAGCGCCACTCCCACAGTGCATTTTCAGAACTGGTGCGACCACTCAGAGAGGTGCGACCACTCGAGCCTGGGGTGCAACCACTCGAGCTGGGTTTGCTAGAAAACCGCCTAATCACTTAAATCGCTCTCCCAACTGCCAAATCGACCAGGTAGGCTCTAAATTCATCCATGATGACAAGGAATGATTGGATGATGATATGTCTAATGGTTTTCTCCTTTAAGATTTGCAAGAGAAATGGTGAATTTAGCTGTTGTTAATGTAGGCAAATATGCTAGGGTTTGTGTGTTTTCTCAAGGTTAAATCCTTCTTATCCCATCCTTGTTTCCTTTTAAATTAAATTCACAAATGTTGCTACATGTTTATGTTTTATTTCACTTATTTCATTTGCAAGAAATACAAAGTTTCCCATCCCATATTCCTACAAAATCTATCCCTTCCCAAATCCCTTCACAAAACCCTAATGCCCTTCATATTCAACAAACCTAAAGCCTTCCCACTTCCCCACAACAACAAACTAAAATGGACAAAACAGCAAGGAAACAAAAACAAAAGAATAAAATATATATATAATAATATAAATAAAATGATGTGAAAAGCAAATAGCAATATTATGCCAAAATGACAAAATGAAAGAGAGATATTGCTGTGTTAAAGAGCAGGCTGCTGTTAGACATTCATAAAAAAAAAAAAAAAAAAAAAAAAAAAATTAAATTGCAGCTGTATATATTTAGAAAGCTGTGGTTTTGGTCTACAAAATTATGTGGCTGTGCTTCCCAAAAACAAACCTTGTTTTCCCTTTTTATCATTCCCTTTTGAAGTTGTCAATCTCCTTTTGACAAAAATACAAATGAAGCCCTCTTTCCCCTACAACCAAATGTACATGAATCCCTTTCAAATAACAGTTTGCTTCATGATGTACATTAAAGGACACACTGAAGGACAAAAACTCAAATGAATAATGTGGTCTCATACCCCCCCCTGTTGAAGTATATGTTCTTTCCCTCAGTCACCTATCATACATGTTTTCCCTTATGATAAAATCCTAATAAGGTATTTCGTTGCAAATGATTTCCTGAAAGATGAGATGATATGTTAACATTTTGTGAAATATCCCTAAAAATCCTTGTTTTTATTTCC